>JADRCD010195191.1:11524-21840 GCA_019843815.1 Montemys delectorum | reverse complement strand
CACCTTCCCTGCTGTGATGGACTGTGTGATCAAGCCGTGAGCCAAGATAGACCCTTTCACCCTTAGAGTGCTTTTGCCAGGGTATTTTATTGCAGTAGAATTAAAGTAACCAAATACACATTTCATCCTAGTCTTTGAAATGCATGCTTTGTGCAGTCTGTTTAATGGCTGTCTCTCTGGCTGGATCTGAGCTTCTTTCAAGAAAGATTTCTACTAATGTAATTCTATACACTAATATACTAATAATAGTTCCTCTAGGAACTATTACAAGAGGTGTGTCCTCCATACATGTTCAATAAATGAATGATAGATGTTCAAACCTTACTATATCCTCTCAGCCCATGGGTTTCTATGCTACGGTTATTGGCTGCTTACTATGCACACCACAATGACAGTTATCATTTAACGAACCCCTCTTGTGACCATTTAAGTTCTCTCTACCATTTCTGAGGTCCTCTTATGAACTGTAAAGCTATGCCCTGATATAAAGACTTGGAGGACAGTAATGTGATTGCAGGCGATTAAAAGATCCGGAGATAGGCAGGCAAGTCAGGAGGCTAAACTTAGTCATACAGAATGGCACTCATGAGGTAACCAAGACAAAATCAGGATGGTGGCTATGGGAAGGGAGATACAGTTTCATGTTCGTCACCACATCTGGAAAGTTACAAGCATGGATTTGCTCTACATGGAACTAAGCATGTGACCAGATGTAGGCCCGCTGTCCAGTGGTAGGAAGGAGGGTTTAGCACCATGGATAGCTCCTGAGTTGTCCTTTTGGAACTGTATCCTATGGGGCCCTCATGGCAGTCATTTAGAATGAATGCCCTTTAATAAACAATATGTAACCTTTACTGAGCATGTGCTCAACAGAGCTTTGCATACGTTAACTGTGAATTCCCATCAGGGGACAGAAAGGTTGCATGATGTCATCTGAAGTCATACAGACAGCAAGTCGGAGATAAGTTCCAAACCTAGGTTGACTGGCTCCAAAATCCATTACCCTGCACCGTAAAAGGCAATTACAGCTCACCGTGATAAATGCTTTGACAGAAAAGCACAAAAGAGGGAAAGCCTCGTACATAAGGGAAGGGGAGGGAGGAGCGCTCTAGCTAAGCTTCCCAGAGAGGAAAATGCTGGGATTTTGTTTAAAAGATGTGTCTAACTACAGCCCTGATGACCCCTACACTGCCTACAGGCCTCTGGAGGCAAGGGTGCTGAGGTCAGATCTAGGCTCAGCAACACACGCCTGTGATTGCTTAGTAAATAAGGTAGAGAATAAAGAGAGATCTGAAACATAAGAAGGATGTAGGTCAAATAATGAAGGAACTAGGATGTAAAATAAGACTTTAGGAAACAAAGAATTTGTGCTGGTGAGATGGCTCAGCGGGTAAGAGCACTGACTGCTCTTCTGAAGGTCCTGAGTTCAAATCCCAGCAACCACATGGTGTCTCACAACCATCTGTAATGAGATCTGATGCCCTCTTCTGGTATGTCTGAAGGCAGCTACAGTATACTTACATATAACAATAAATAAATCTTAAAAAAAGAAAAGAAAAAGAAAAAGAATTTTAGACCTAGACCTATTTTCTAAAGATGGCTCAAAAAACATCAAAGAGCAGGTTGTGGTATGATAAGATGCATGTTTTACATTTTAGAAAATGATCCTGAAGTTTCAGGATAAAGATGGCGGACTAAGACTCCTTTTTCAAATCTATGATTAACTGACCTAAAACCATAGCCGAAAGGACAGTAAACTTACTCAAAATAAGGTGGGAGAGGGTAAGGTGACCTCACCAAACAGCATTAACTGTGTAAAACCTCCAGCTGGGGCTGATCTCTAAAAAGGATGTACATGGTGACCAGTATGGTGAAAGGGATGGGAAGAGGGGAAGAGAGCTCAGGAGCTGTGAAGAAGCTGGTCTGTAAGAAACAGGAAGTCCTCCTGGAGCACTCTGCAGGGTAAAGACATCAAGACTGCCCCATACAATGGCAGAAGCAAAAGGGAGAATTTGCAGCTAAGGACACGAATCGAAAGCTGAAACAACACTGATAGATCTAATCCTTGAATTAAAAACGCCAAATGACAGGAAAGACATGACTAGAATCAAATTAATAGCAGGGATAAAAGGCTTTGAGGTAATTACGGCACATACAAAGGGAAGACACAGAAGGAGCCGGGCAATTAGGGAGAAGATAATAAGAAGTAGTGAGAGAGGAGTAAAAGATAATCAAACGCACGGGTAATTGGTATCTTTAATTGGTGTCGAGGATCCAGTAAATGTAATAAAGTATGTATTCAGGCACATGATACATTTTCCTAAAATGAAAGAACTAAACCCACAGAGATTTATCTATATATCATGAGAAACAGGATGTCTAGTTACTTTTGCTGTTGTGACAAAATACCTTTTGGAAGTAAATAAAGGGAAGAAGCATTTATTTTGGGTCACAGTTTAATAAAAACATATGGTCTGGCATGTTAGGAACAGGGGTGGGAGTGGGAGTTGGGGGAACCATGTTAGGAACGGAGGTGGAGCCGTTCCCGCTGTGGTGGGAGGAGCCTGAGACCTCTGGTCAAATTGAATCCAAAGTCAAGAGGCAGGGAGAGATGAATGTTGGGGCTTTGTTTACTGTCTGCTGTCAATAGTCTGAGACCCCCTAGAATGCGGCTGCCCACATCCCATCTCAACCTTCACTCGCTAGCTAAATGTCTCTAGAAATGTCCTCTCAGACACGTGTAATCTTGTAGGTGACACTAAGTTCCAGTCCAGTGGAAAATGAAGAGAAACCATCACACAGACTTTGAATGAACATTAAGATGTTACCTGGCTTTGTTACCAGATTTGATGGAAAGATTTTTATTCTGACCTCTGCGCAAAGGAGTCAGATCTCCTTAGGGTGGAGGTGGGTGGGAATCAAATCAAGCTTGTTATAAACATGTTCTAGTAACCTTGGTGTCCAAGGATGATGAGACAGTGTCTACAGAGCTAAGGGAAGAAGAATGGCCCAAAATTACTACAACCAGCCATAGGCAGAGGAAGAACTGGTGAAGTAAGACAACAACGTGTCCTCCTTAGAAACTAATGTCCAAGCAATCAGAATTAAGTGATGAAATAAAAAGATTTCATAAAGTAAGTTGATAATCCCCCATTGCTATGGCAGAATACCTGAGACAATCAACTTACAAGATAATAATGTTTACTTTGACTAACATTTGCAAAACATTTGATCCATGGTTCTTGACCTCACTATTTAGAAGCTTGTGGTAGCCCATACATCAAGCTGTGGGTTATGACCCCTTCTGGGATCCCATATCAGATACCTTGTACATCAGATGTTTACATTATGATTCACAACAGTAGCAAATTACAGTTATAAAGTAGCAATGAAAGTAATTTTATGGTTGGGGATCACCACACCATGGGGAACTGTATTAAAGGGTCACAGCATTAGGAAGGCTGAGAACCACTGCTTTACATCATGCGGGGCACATGGCCCGACAATGACCCACTCCTGCGTACTATGTACTTGGGTCTTGTTTGCCAGCTGATGAGCTTCTGTGATTGACCAGAAGGACGCCAGTTTCATGAACAGATTAGTCCATTGATGGATCTTAATATGGCAGCATTATTGGAAGGTAATATAAACACTGGGAGGTGGGGCCTAACTTGAGAGAGTAGGGAGCTGGAGGTGTGCCTTTGAAGTATGCATCTTGTCTCCCATTTTCTTCCTCTGTCTGTCCCCATGAGGTGAGCAGCCTCTGCCACACGTTCCCACCTCTGTAATGATTTCCTCTGAACCTACCTTGAAAGAAGGAGACCAAGGACTGGGGTCAGATGCTCTTGTTAAGTTGTTTGTCTTGGACTTGTTCCATGGTGATGGATAATTGAATGATTATTCAGTTGATGGATAATCTGACTCATCTCTGCTGGGAAACAAAGGCAGGAAAGAGCTGGGGTACCAATGTCTCCATCCATGGCACATTCCCAGTGATGTTTCTTCCACTAGGTTCCACCTTCTGAAGGTTCCACCATGAGGGACACTCCAATCCAAGAAACAGCAGGATACCTAAGAAGAAAGGACTGAAGATGCCAGTGAGCCAGACAGTAAGCACAGGACAGCTTCTGACTGTCCGTCCAACCACAGTCAGCGCTGTTCAGAAGGTGGGCCACAGAACTGTGGTCTAGTATTTATACACTTTCTGTTCAAGTGGGACCTTTGATAAGGCTTCTCGATTCCCTTCCTGCACATTCCCAAAATTTTTCTAAGGGCTGATGCCTTTTTTTAATTACAAGAAAAAAATATCTTCATAATTCTCTAGTGAGAAAGAAATATTTAGTGATTATGTGTGTGTGTATCAGTGTGTGTGTGCGCGCGCGCTTGTGTATTTGCTTCCATGGAGAGACCAGAGGTTAATGTCAGGCATCCACCTCAGTTGCTCAGTTCCTCAAATGCTCAGAGAGCATCTCACTGAACCTAGAGCTTGTCTTGTTTCTCTCTCCTTTGATGCCAGCTCTGTAGTTACAGATGCTGCTGAGCCTAGCTTATACTTGGATACTGGGGATCCAAACTCTGGTCCTCGGGCTTGTGTGGGAGGCACTTCGCCAACTGAGCCGACTCTCCAGCCTCGCAGATTGCATGTCTTTTTCCTTAGGGGGTATAGTTTTGAACTAGGAAAACACAAAACTAGCAGCATGGATGCATGGCATTTCAAAGCAAGCCATCAACATCAGCTAGTCAGTGCTTGGGAATCAGGACCGCAGCCACACACAGCACAGTTAAGGTACAGCCTTTGCTAACCCTTTCAAGGTAAGGAGACCACAGTCAACAGCCATGAACAGCCTCTCATTATGGGATCCTCTTTGAACCTATAGCCACCAGCTCACACAGACCTCTCAATTCCAGTGACTGGCCATATTGTACTGTGTATAAATTCAAAGTATCACAGCAGCTATGAGTATCGGACTTCTGGGAATTTTCATTGTTATGAAAATGTGTGAGTTATAAAAAAAGACTATCTTTTTTTCACACAGAGATTTTATGTGTGTTTTCAGCCATATATTGTATCATGACATACATGATATATAAGTAGTCTTGTTTGATATATGTTACATTAATGATTCTAACTCTAATGTATATTTGTTCATATTTTACCTCTTCTGAATTATAGCTACACTTCTTTCTAACAAATGAAAATCTTTATTCTTAATAACATGGTTTAGTGTGTTGGTGGAATTAGAATATACTAAATTATTCATTTGCTTTATCTCACAGCTGTCTTGTAAGAGCAATAATACTACTACCAAGTGTTATATCTGAGAATATTTAAGAGCATTTTTGTATGTACCTTTCCTATTTTGGTCTGTCATTTTTACCAGCTCTATTCCTAATTTATGGATTCTTTAGCCATTACATATGACATTCTTCATTTTAACACTCATTTAGGCTTCAAAAATATCTGGATTGTAAAATGTTTAGTTGTGTTCTTTTGTACAATTACATGTATGTGGGCATCTGCAAATGGGTATATGCCCATGAGTGCAGTGTCTGTGGGGGCCAAAGTTCCATAGCTCCCTGGAGCTGGAGTTACAGGCAATTGTGAAATGCCTGATGTCAGGCCCTGGGAACCAAATCTGGATCCTCTGGAAGAGCAGCAAGTGTGCTTAACTGCTGAGTAATCTGGCCAGCTCCAGTTTCTATTTTTTTAATTCACATCTCCAGTTCCTCTTGTCAGAAGCCTATTGTGTAGTACAACCTTCTGGAACAGTTCCTGGGAACCATAACCCTTGTGGTAGTCAGAGTTTCTATTGCTACAGTGAAACATCATGACCAAAAGCAAGTTGGGGAGGAAAGAGTTCGTTTGGCTTACACTTCCACATTGTAGTTCATCATTGAAGGAAATCAGGGCAATAACTCAAGCAGGACAAGAACCTGAAGGCTGGAATTGGTGCTGAGGCCATGGAGGGGTGCTGCTTACTGGCTTGCTCCTCATGGCTTGCTCAGTCTGCTTTTTGGTAGAACCCAAGACCACCAACCAGCTCAAGATGGCCCCATCCATCATGGGCTGGACCCTCCCCCATTGATCACTAATTAAGAAAATCTACCTACAGCCTGATCTTATGGAGGCATTTTCTCAACTGAGGGAACTGAGGATCCCTTCTCTAGGATGACTCTAGTTTGTTCCAAGTTGACATAAATCTAGATAGCACAACCCTAATTCTTGAGCATTAATAATAGTTTGTGCAATGGTTTGAATAGGTTTGGCTCCCATAGAGTCATGTGCTTGAATGTTTGGCCCATGGGAGATGATAATGGGTGATGAACATAATTAAGGAATATACACTTAAAGCAAAAAGATACAAAGGGTTATCCTTTCATACCGTCAGTCGGTTCTGTCTGCGTGTTTTTGGTGTGATTTCATGTCTCTACAGATGCTATTCTGTTCTGGTTTTCCTGTTAAAATAACTATAGGACTTGATCTTGATACTTGTTATTGTTTATGGAAAATTCATCTTTCTGAAACGTCAGAAAGGAGCATCATCTTCAGTAGCTAGCCTACCTTCATGGAAACTTTTTCCCCTCTGATGTTCGCATGGTTTTTTGAATAAGGTAGCTTGCTTTCTGAGATCACCTGGCCTTTTTGCTTTCTACCACGTACACCGTGACCTTCTCTTCTTCCCTCCTGCCCATAACTAGGCAGACCCTCTTTTGTCAGCTGGCTAGACTGTCATTCCGCAAGCCCTACTCCTTTGCAAACTTCCTGGATGCCTGGAGGAAGCTCTACTCAGAAGCAGTGACCTTGGCTACCAAGTTGGCTGCTGAACCGCAGCTTCAACCTCGGGAGGCCTGTTCCAGTAAGGACTGCTCCGGTCTCCTCCAGTACCTAGCACCTGAAACCAAAGCCTTGACAAACAAGTCTTGATGACCTCATGACAACCCTGCCTACATCTGCTTCAACAGATCACCGTGACCCTGCATTTAATTTTCTACAAGGACCAATAGAGGAAAGGTGCTCCCTAGTGGCTCAGTGAAGAGCTTGCAATTGACAAATAAGGTGCTGTTCCTAAACCAGGTTTATCATTGGTTCCTGTTGGAGGCTTGTGATTGGCTGTTGTAAAACAGCTTTTCTCTGATTGGTGAAAATTACAATCCCCACATTTGCATGCCACATCCCTTCTGGCTCTACAACTGTGTTGTTTCCTATATTTTTCAGGTCAATTGGGACATCCTTCTGTGTGTCCCGCCTGCTGGTATTGCAACCTTACTGTCAATAAAAATCTCGGAGTGATCTAGTTGTAATCTTTACTATAGGTGGTGTAAGCCGAGCAGAAAACACAATGAGGAGATGGCAGTAGCCGCGGGGAGCAGAGGACAGAAGGTACAGGCAAGAGAACTTGGAGAGCCAGAACTGGAGGAAGCAGAAATCTGTGAAGAGCCAAACTTGAGATACTGAGTCAGAGTTGCTGGAAGACCTCCACAGAGTTTCCAGGCCTTAAGGAATCCTAAGCCCCGAGACTCGTCTTTCTAGCTGTTGCTAGGGACCAGTGGTCCTGACATCCAAAGTTTGGGATCTATAATAGTATATGGCACTGACTGATGCTGCTTCAAGTTGTTGCTAAGGGCCAAGGATTACGTAAGCTGCCAAGCTCCAGGCAGCTGGTGATCAGAGCCAGAGAAATAAGCCTCTACCCTAAGCTCCCGGAGCTATAAATCTCCAGCTTGTAAAGCCTTAGCCATAAGCCTCTAGTTCTCAGGGCTTGGCTCTATAAGCCTCTGAGCCTGTGAACCCAGTCCATAAGCCTTTGGCACTTGAGCCCGGCACTGCCAAACTGGAAGAGACACTCCTTAACTATCAGAATTCTACACAAAAGAGCAAGAGGACCCTAGGCAGCTGATGATAGCCGGACTTGACTGTTTCAGTGTCTCTAACTTCTTGTCTCTCTCTCTCTCCCTACAGACTTCGTTCATTCATCTGCTGTTAGAGATAGCAAACCTTCCACTCACAGCTCCTGTACCCAGACTGCCGCTGAGTGGATTCTTGGTGAGTAGTAATGTACTGCTGAGGACTCCCTGGTTCTCAGGTAGCTCCTCCCTCTGCATAGCTCCTACACAGTCGCTGATACTCCACAGGTCTTTGAGGATTAGGAGCTTCTGGGGTGCCTTGTCCCCTGCTCTGTAGTTAATGTGCTCATGGGTTTGGGGTTAGTCTCTGGGTGCTCTGTCGCTTTAATTTGGGGATTCAGAGACATTTTTTTTTTAAAAAACTATACTGTAGGAACCATCTTCCCAGCTTACTCGATTTTATATTTTCACAGTGGTCATAGTTATCTATGGGGAGGGAAAGAATGATATTCCTACGTGGTGGAGGTGGGTGAACTCTGGCTGCATTCAGCTGCACGGTGTCTGATGGCCTTGATGATGAAGTTAACACCCTTAATGGTGGCTACTACTTGACTATTTAGACACTTCTGTTCCAGCTATTAAACCATCCCTGTTCAAATCCCCTGCCTCGTCTCCCTGAAACATCCTCTCCCTATCCCCGTGCACATCATGTGAAAAAGGAATTAAACAGTTAACACCTACCACATAGACATTCTTCAGGGTCCATCCTGTTCCACTCAGTGACTGGCTTGCTGAATGGTTAGTGCCCCTGCTATAGTTTCAGACCAATAGTTTGAATATTACCTCAGGATAGACAACCCCACAAGACTTAATGATACATGGGATCTGAGACATAGTGGCAAGGGTGCGTGCCTTAGGAAGGAGTCACCCTCTTCCCTTGTCCCTCCTGTGTGTGAGGTATAGTTTAGTGCCAGAAGCACACCTCCGAGAAAGCAAAGTCCTTGCCCTTGGGGAGCTTGGGGCCACCTGCCCCATCCTTGGGGCCACTTAACCTCTGAGAGTTTTCTCATTTTTTGCATTAGGAACTGAATCCTTGAGCATAAATTGGGTGGAGGGGAAAGTATAGAATTAGAAACAGCTCTTAAGCCACCCCTGAAACAAACTCCAGTATCTATTTCCACCTTTGGAGCTGCGGCTTCCATGAGAGGCCTGGCAGCTCATTAAAACGCACCGTAAACAAGCCAGACAGGGAACACTCTGTCCTTGTACACAATGAATAAGTGGTCTCCTTAGACACAAAAGCCTGCACCCTCATCTAGGGAGTGAATCGACCATTTAACAATTCCTGCTCTCATTGGATTGGCAACTCTTTTTCTGTCTGTGGGGGAAGGATAGATCGAGAACCAAAGCGGGCTGGGAACATAATGTTTGGCTAAATAATAAGTTTTTTCTTATGAAGAATTTTTCCCCTTTCTGGAGAGTAATGCATTTAAAGAGATGCTAAGAGTTCTATTATTTGTCTAGTTACTGACAAGAAAAATATCAACCAGGACAAGTTGCTATTAGAGTAGAAAAGAAATAAGCTATCTTGACACCCCTCTTCCCTCAAAGTCAATAAATTCTGATTGATCCTATATATTGAACAAATATGTATTAAGAACCTACTGTGTGCTGGCCTTAGTCCTTACTCTTAACAAATTATCACCTTATCTACTGGAGAAACTCCTATGCAGAGATGGCTGGTGTACCTGGGGATAGAGCTCAGATGGTAGAGTGCTTGTTTACCATGCATGTGGCTCTCTGGGTTGGATCTTCAGCACCTCTAGACATAAACAGAATAGCAGAGATACCTGTGAGTGGCAAAACACCTGCCTGGCATGTAAAAGGCCCCAGATTCAGTCCTCAGCACTGAAAAGAAACACACACACACACACACACACACACACACACACACACATTGGTCTATAGCTAAACTTGCTTCTATAGAAAGTACAGAAATTCAGTTGTTCTTACTGTTTGATGCCTAAACAGGAAGCAGTCATATATTTTGAGCGGTATATTATTGTTTATCCCCTCAGGTAGGACTGTGTGAAGAACACAGGCATGCAGCTTGATTAGTCTGTAGGAGTTTATGGGACATCGGGGAACCTCTTACCTCAGAGCCTGGTTCTTTGAAGCAGGAGAATCGGGCCCCATAAATTGTCATCTGACAAAACGAGAATATTATATCGACAACCGCTGCCATTAACTTCTAGTAATAAAGTGATTTCCAGCACAGCAAGGGGATACATTAAAAATCATGGTGGAAAAAGTGGAGGTAAAGGAAAGGAGACTTGAAATTATCCAGCGTTTGGCTGTGCTTCGGGTGTAAGTGTCCACCAGATGACTTACTGGTAAAGGCTTGGTCCCTGGCTGGCTCCTCCAGTCACGGAGACTTGATTGGATGCTGTGGGCTCTGCCTTCATCAATGG
>JADRCD010195191.1:0-11124 GCA_019843815.1 Montemys delectorum | reverse complement strand
TATGTATATGTGTATTTGTGTTTGTGGGGGTGCATGTGGATGTATGTGGATGTATATGTGTGTGCATGTATGTATATATGTATGTACTGTATGGGGGCTTGCACATGGGTGTGTATGTATGTATGTGGGGGTGCATGAGTTTATGTACATATGTATATGTGTATATGTGCATGTAGGGGTGCACATGGCAGTGCATGCAGAAGCCGGGGGAGATATCAGGCATCTTCTCCTACCGTGCTCCTGTTTCCTTATCATCTTGAGACAGGGCTCCTCACCAAACCTAAAAGTTCCTCTTTTGGCTAGGCTGTCTGCCCATCGAGCTCCCAGGATCTCCACCTGCTTTACTGGAGTTGGAAGCATGTACAGCTCTACCCAGATTTCATGTGGGCACTGGGGATACGGACTCAGGCCATTAGACTTGTGTAGCAAACACTCTTACCCACTGAGCTGTCTCCCCAGGACCTTGTTAAGATCTTCCAGAGCCCTCCTTCTGCCACTGTCCAAAGTAATCCCTGTCTCTCTTTGTGCCTCTGCCCATGATAGATGTACCTTTGAAATATGTTTCCAAGTAATTGATAAAATGGGAAAGATCAGAGGATGGGACCTTGGAGAGTACAAGACGGGTTCCTGTGAACCAGACAGGTTCAGAAATCAGTCCCATCACTTCTTCCAGGAAGCAGTTCTTCCAACTTCCCTCCCTCCCAGGCCACTCTCTCTAAGGAAGGCATAACCCTGAATGTGGTCCACAGTGCTTCATAGATGCTCTGCCAGCATTCTCCTCCACTAGACTATAAGCTTGTTTCCAATTGGTGACATATAATAGGTGCTCAATAAATGTTGGCAGAATGAAGAAATGAATGTGTAGCTTCATATATGAGACTCCCTTAGCTTATCTCCATCAAAAATTACTTCTGGTAATGGAGAAGATGGCTCAGTCAGTAGAGTGCTTGCCTTGCAAGCATGGGCACCTGAGTTCAGATCCCCAGAGCCCACTTAAAAAGCCAAGTGTGCAGACACATGGGATATCTCAGCACTGAGGAGGGGAAGACAAGAGAATCCTATGGCCAGCCTGTCTAGCCAAATTGGCTCCAGATTCAGTAAGAAATTCTATCTCAAAAAATAAACTGGAGAGCAATGGGGGAAGATAATGGATATTGACTTCTGACCTCCACATGTACCTGGGTGCACATGCATACACATACATACATACAAACACATACACACACATGTACACATACATACACACATGCACACATACATACAAACACACACATGCATACATACACACACACACACACACACACACACACACACATACACAGAGAGAGAGAGAGAGAGAATTTCTTCCTGTTCCTTCTTTTGACGCAAAATTCCTGGGATTTGGTAAAGTAATTGGAAAGGTCTTGCTGAGAGATGACAGGCCAATGTGGTGTGTCTCCGAGATCTTGTGGGAAGTTTTCTTTCAGCCCTATCGCCATCAGTGCCTAGCCCTATTGCCATCAGAGAGGCTCCTTCAGACAGCTGATGAGAGCAGATTCAGAGACCCATAGCAAAATGTTAGTCAGAGCTCAGGAAACCCTGTGGAAGACAGGGAGGAAGAATTGTAAGAGCCCGAAGGGTCAAGGACACCAGGAAAATATGGCCCATAGAATCGACTAAGCAGGGGCTCACAGAGACTCAAGCGGCAATCATGGAGCCTGCATGGGTCTGCTCTAGGTCCTCTGCATACGTGATGTGGTTGTTTATCTTGGGATATTTGTGAGACTCGTAACAGTGGGGTGGGAGTGTCCCCAACTCTTTTGCCTGCTCTTGGGATCCTTTTCCTCCTATTGGGTTGCCTGATCCAGCCTTGATATGAGTCTTACTGCATTGTGTTATACTGTGTTTAGTGGATAGCCCCAGGAGGCCTGTGGAGGAACAGTAGATCTGGAGAAGAGGGGAGGCACAGAGGGGAGGGACCGTGAGAGGAAGGCGGGGAGGTTGCAGTTGGGATACATTGTATGAGAGAAGAAGAAATAAAAAGAAAAAAAAAAAGCTGAAACACTGGCCATCTGAAGAACACACACACGTCTGGAGATTACAAATAATATTAATGAGTCTCATCCAAGCCCCATAGCACAAGCCTGGAAGACCTGTGACAACTAAAGATTCTCCAACAACTTTAAAGTCAATACCATAGAGTTCAATTAGCAGAAAGCTGCCTATCTCAAAACGCAGTATCTCTGACGTACTGCCTGGGTTTTGTGTGTCAACTTGACGAACAAGCTAGAGTAATCAGAGAGGATGGCGCTTCCGTTGAGGAAGTGCCTCCCTGAGACCCAGTTGGAAGGCATTTGCTCAATTAGTGATCACCGGGGGAGGTGCCCAGCCACTGTGGATGGTACCACCTCTGGTCTGGTGGTTCTGGGTTCTATAAGAAAGCAGGCTGAGCAAGCCGTGGGAAGCAAGCCAGTAAGCAGCATCCCTCCATGGCCTCTGTATCAGCCCCTGCTGTCAGGTTCCTGCCCTGTGAGTGATGAACACCAACATGGAAGTGTAAGCCAAATAAGCCCTTTCCTCCCCAACTTGCTTTTTGGTCATGACGTTTCATCACAGCAATAAAACAAGTGGCAAAGCAACCACAGAATATGGAGGAGTGGCTGCTCTTAACATGTTCGTTGTTATAAATCATTTAAAACGATTGACCTCTCATTCGTTGATGAAGGAATAGATCAATGCTTTCTCTTGAGTGCTTAGAGGCACCTGGCTCCTCTTTGGTTAGAAATTTGAAAGGTCTCCCATGATGCTAATGTTGATTCCCAGTGGTACTTAGTCATCTGCTTAAAACACAGTCAAGTTTAAACCGGAGAGCTGCAATCTGATGACATCTAGTTGATACCATGTAACACAATCTGATGGCATCTAGTTGATACACACAACTTAACCTAATCTGATGGCATCTAGTTGAAACATACAATGTAAACCCTCTTTTCTCCTTTCTTCTCTTCCTCTTTCCAGCCCTTTTCTTCTCTCCTTCCTGCCTCTGGTCTCCTCTCCCTCCCTCCCTTTCTTTTTATTACAATATATTTGACATCCTTTCAGCAGAGCACATACACCTTAACTTCATCACTTTCTCTTCTATTTCTGGTTGGTTATTCCACATAGGTAGCTATAGACCTTAAGTCACTGGCTGTTGATGGCTCTTGAGTTTAGAGCCCAGCACTTGGGCCCTAGAACAACTCGCAAAGGGAAGGGCCATGATTATAGTTATTCTTCTGGAGTGTGGACACTAGGCAGGCATTGCGTCCACACACAACTTCATGTATCCCACAACCTTAACAGGCTAAGAGAAATGAACTAAAGATGTGTGGAGTCCAGGCCACACTCTTTAAAAGTCACTGCAGCACACGACAAAGTGCATCCTTCCAGAGAAGCCACGTCTGTTCCTTTTCTTAAAAAACTTAAGGGGGGTGGGGGTGCTGGAGAGATGGCTCAGTGGTTAAGAGCACTGACTGCTCTTCCAGAGGTCTTGAGTTCAATTCCCAGCAACGACATGGTGGCTCACAACCATTTGTAATGGGATCCGATGCCCTTTTCTGGTGTCTGAGGATAGCTACAGTGTACTGACATATAAAAAGTGAATAAATTTAAAAAATAAAAAAACATAAGAGGGAGAAAAACAAAAACAAAAAGCCAGACAGAGGCTTGAGCTCAGCAGTGAACTATAACTGGATCTGGACGACAAAAAAGCCCAAAAAAGAGACAAAAGAAGTAAGCCCAGATCAATGCTGTAAAAACTGCTATAAAATGGGAAGTTTGTCCATCTTGGGTGTCCATACACAGTGATTATGATTTATTTTATTAAAAATGTCAAGTCAGGCATGGTGGCAGCACAAATCCCAGCACTGGGGAGGCTGAAGCAAGGGTATTGGAAATTCAGGGCAAGCCTGCGTTGCATAGCAAGACTCCATTTCAAAACAAAGAGAAACAAAACACAGACTTCCCCCCCACCACCACCACCTGTTTTTTCAAATGGTAGAAGTAGTACCAGACAGAGAATCGTGACAGGGAATTCGCCTCCTCCTGGAGTCCTAGATTAACAGTCAGGAGGACCCCTTCCTCACTGAGAAGTCCTCACAGACCACATGGAGTAGGTAAGGCACTGGCCCCGGCACTGCCCATCTTGTTAAGTCCCCGGGAAGGACCACTCTTCCTCGGGTGGCAGACAACTTGGGCTCTAAGCTCTACACCAAGGCTCTGCTCCTCCGGGGCTTAGAATCTAGACACAGGCTCTTGTCTTTTGAAGCCCACTGACCTAGAATGTCACATATCTCTAGGTGATCGTGTTCAACCTTGAAGTATTTACTAGACACTGACATTTCTGTCAAACACAAGGGAACGGTATCTACCAGTGTTCAGACTTTAGGATGCCGTCTAATGTGTTCCTGTTCCCTAGATTCATCTGTGGATGCTAACTCCCTCTCGCACATGACTATACAGGGCTAGGACATTAAGGGGGATTAAACTCAAATGAATCCATAAGGATGGAGATGTTAAATAATGTAGCTGGAGAGGGGGCTACATCTTACCCCAGGCCTACTTCCCTCCTTCTCCCCTATCTTAGTGCCCCCTTTATTAATTTTCTATTACTAACAAGATCATCATGAGATATGCAGACATCCATGCATACTAGAAGTTCTCAATAAACATCTGTCTATATGGAACATTAACTTTACTCTCCAAGCTGCTCTGAACTAACAACAATAATGGCAATATTCAGTTTGGAATTCAGAAATAAAATCTTTGGGCTGGAGAGATGGCTCGGGAGTTAAGCGGTTAAGAGCACTGATTGCTCTTCCGAAGGTCCTGAATTCAAATCCCAGTAACCACATGGTGGCTCACAACTATCTGTAATGAGATCTGATGCCCTCTTCTGGGGTGTCTGTAGACAGCTACAGTGTACTTACGTATAATAAATAAATAAATCTTAAAAAAAAAAATCTTCGTGGAATTAACGCTGAGTGTCTCCATCAGTAGGTTTCCAGTTTCTGAACCTCGCACCTCTGGTAGAAGCTTTCAGCCATGACAGCTCCTCCGACCTCAGAGGACAGGGCTGTGTAACTGTCACCATTCCAAAGAGAATTTTGGTGATAAGGGCAACCACAAAGAAGCTTCCCCTCCGTCTACATCTCCATTCCAACTGGAGACCACACAAGTATTCTCCTGCTAGGCGGAGTTGCTGCCTCAGGCTTTGAGCGTGGTTGGCAGGGTCTGCTCTTGGTTGTAAATAAACCCTGTCCAAGGTCCCATGTGACCAGAACCCAAGGCAACTGCTGCAGCCCGGGAAGAAGGGAAGGAGTCTTTCTGTTGCTTTCTGGGAGCCCTGCTTAGCACAGCAAAACATACTAGTTTATTTAACGTGACATTTAAAGGGCAAGAAAGAAGACAGTGAGGCAGTGCTGGGCGGAGATGACAACTGGGCATGACTGCGTCTGGATGTGCTGGTAGGTAGAGCTGGCTATGCTGGCCTTTTGTTCCCAATTGTGGTAGGAAGGGCTTTACCACCTAGGATGTCACCCTGCCCCCGCCCGTTTCCTTGGATACTCCTTTAGCCTTCTGCTCTGTCCTTGATTGCTTCTCAAGAGTTGGCTGCCAGCTTCTGAGCATGGGGACCAGAGTTCTAAAGGAGACAGAAGCTCAGTTACAATGAGAGAAATATAGATAAATGCCACACTAAGGCTTCATGTCTTAACTAGGAAACCAGAAATAATTCTAGATGACACTCTAGGGGGCATTTCTTATATGTTGTGAATAGGAATGTACATTGCTGTGGTGTGACTTCCTTGGACAGTAATTTGAGGAAAATTATATATATATATATATATATATATATATATATTAAATATATACATATAGTTTATGTATATATATGTATGTATGTATGTATATATATGTATATACCCTTTCACCCAGTAAACCCAGTGTGTGGGTTTCCAATTGCAAAAGAGAGAGAACTCCTGGCTAACCCCAGTGAGACAGAAATCACAGCAGTGAGTGCCAGGAGCTGCCACCACCACAGAGATAGATGCCATGCGCCTCTGTGACCAAACCCCACCTCCTGTAAAGTATTCTCAGGCATCTAGATCAAATGACCAAATTGTAGGAACTAGAAGGGACAGGATGCTGTAAGGAAGGTCAATCACCAAATCCAGACAGCCAAGCTGGGAATGTCCTGGAAGAATGAAAGATATGGATCCTCATATACAGCTAACACAGTGAATTCTTGGCAAGATGTGAAGAACTATATCACATTACAGGCATTGTATTGAAAATATCATAAAACACAAAACAAAAAGATATTACATGTAGCCAGAGAGAAAAAAAAATGTTATTCACAAAAAGATACCTCATGAAAAAAGGAAGGAATGAACAGACCAAGGCGCTGGTCTATTATCTATTATCAAAAGACAGACCAAGATGTAAGAGTCAGTCCCAAAGGGAAGGGGAGAGAACATAGCTACAAAAACCCTCTGCATAAAAGCACTCTGCACGTGACCGGTGTGGTTTTCTATGTCTCCATCTCTTACAAAGACAAGTTTCCCTGATGAGAAGTGGGAAAATATTAGCACTTACACCCTTGAAGTCTCACCAACATGGCTGCCTAGACATGACCTGAGCAAGGTTGATGCCAGTGGACATGCCAATGTGAACGGGGTATAGGGAAAGCGACAAGGCCTCAGTCCTAGACAAAGAACTACAGGCAGCTAAGAAATGCTGAAATGCCTACCCCAGGGAAGAGCATACAAATTGCTCATCCAATACCAAATAGTCATACTCGGAAACTTCATACCTATAACATCATATGGACTGAGCAGGTTGTATTTATCTACTTAGGTGCACACACATACACACAACAACAACAACAACAATAACAACTATTTAAAGAGAGGCTACAAATTTGAAAAAGAACAAGGAACAGGGATACATGGGAGAGTTTGGATGGAGGAAAGGAAAAGGGGAAATGGGGTAATTATATTGTAATCTCAAAAAAAATTTAAAAAAAATATTGAAAAAAAAAATCCTGTCTTCATAGACTGGTACTGTTAGCTTTGATGGGTCAAGTTCTTGTTTACAATGGAGAGTGGTGTGTGCTGACTTATAACGTCCAAGTGCTGAGAATAAACAACAATCGAGGGTTCAGCCCTAAACAGGACAGCTATGTCAACTTGCCCAGGGCTCAGGAACGTTGCAGAGGTGGAGCCTGCAGTGGAGTGCTGTGGAAAGCTGTTTCAGGCTGATGGGCAGCAGCATTGAGGCTCGCCTGAGATGCTATGGGAAGGGGAGAGACTCACAAGGCCCCACCTCTGCCTGAGGACCTATAAGATAGTAATGGCTGCTGGGTGAGGAAGGGACTTTGTCTTCAATAGTGGCACTTAGAATGCCTGTGCTCTCGATAATAGCCTCTCACCCATGTTCTCACAAGCAATCCTATGAAACTCAGAGGTCACCAAGGTAGATAGACAGAAAGACAGATAGATAGATGGACAGACAGATGGAAGAGTGGGTGGATGGATGGATGGACGGATGGGCAGACAGACAGATAAAATGTGAAAGCAGAGTGGGTATGGTAGTCTGGAAAAGGAAGGACACTGAGAGATGTGGGAGGCAGACAAGAGAGGGCAATGAGGGATAAATACGATGAAGATACATTATACACATATCTGAAAGTGTCATAATTAAACACATATTGTTAATATATGCTAATAAAATGTTCTTTTAAAACTGTATATGGGGGCTGGTGAGATGGCTTAGTGGGTAAGAGTACCAACTGCTTTTCCGAAGGTCCTGAGTTCAAATCCCAGCAACCACATGGTGGCTCACAACCACCCGTAATGAGATCTGACACCCTCTTCTGGTGTGTCTGAAGACAGCTACAGTATACTTATTTATAATAATAAATAAATCTTTGGGCCAGAGTGAGCAGAGGTCCTAAAAATTCAATCCCCAACAACCAGATGAAGGCTCACAACTACCTGTACAGCTACAGTGTGTACTCATACACATAAAATAAATAAATATATCTTTAAAAACTGTATATGAATCCATTTCTTAGCTCCTACAAATAATGTAGTAATAGACATTCATGTATATGTGTCTCCGAAGAGGAAGAGGAAGAAAAGATGAGGAAGAAGAAGATGAAGAAGAAAAGGAAGAGGTAGAAGAACAAGAAGAGAAAAGGAAGAAGATGAAGACAAAGAGGAGGAGGAGATGATGAATTATTGTTGTTGTTGTTGTTGCCAAATGTCTAGAAGTGTCAATCTAGGTGCATTAATTGCTCCCTCCTCGCCATACCAGCCCTGTAAGTATAGACTCATATACTTTTGATTTGGTCTTCTCACTATGAAGTGGACACCTTGCCCCATTATACAAAGGGAAAAAAAACCCTAGGATTTCTAGATAGTAAACAATGAGTTAAGTTAAGTGTGGGGCACTCAGACACCTGTGTGAGCAGAGATGGTTCCCATGTCCTCAGTTTCCACAGCCAAGAGTCAACCAACTTTGGATCGAAAACCCTCGGGGTGGGGTGGGCTGCGCTGCGGATGCACTGAGTATGGGAAGACCCTTTCTTGCTGTTAGATCTTAAGCAACACAGTATGCCCACTACTCACACAGCTTTTACGTTGCCCTTGGCTGTTCTAATGAACCTAACGTATAGGGGAGGCTGATATGGCGATTCACACCTATCATTCCAGCACAACAGAGACCGAAGCAGGAGGACTGATGCAAACCAGCCTGGTCCATGTAGAGAGGGAATCTCAACCTGCCGACGGTAACCCATTTGGGAGTCAAACGATCTTTTCACAAGGGTCACACATCAGGTATTTACACTGCAGTTCATGATGGTAGCAGAATTACAGATGATAAAGTAGCAGCAAAATAACTTTATGGTGGGGAGAGGTCACCATAACATGAGGAAATGTATTAAAGGGTTGCAGCATTAGGAAAGGCGAGAACCACAGGTGTGGAGAGTTACAGGCCAACCAAAGCTATACACATTGACTCGGTTTCAAATAGTAATGATAATAATGATACTAGCATTAGGGAATCAGAGACAGCTCAGTTGGTTAAATACTTCCAGTGTAAGCACAAAGAACTCAGCGCGATCCCCAAAACTCGTGGAAGAAGAGAAAACCTGGGGTGATGGCAAGCCCTTGTAATTCCAAGAGCCGGAGACAAGCAAATCCCTGAGGCTAGCCAGCCTGGCCGACTTGCTGAGTTCCGAGTCGGTGGAAGACTCTGCCAAAAATATTAATGGGAAGGACACCTGAGACTTGACACTCAAAGCTGGGCTCTACACTCATGTGCACTTGAACTTAAGCATACACACACAAACATACACACACAAACACACATACAATCACAACAACAAAACTAAAGTATAGGGGGAAATGCATAGATTCTGTGTCAATACACCACTTACATAGGGATTGACGCATTCTTGCATTCCACACATACTGAGAAATGATGGGACAGAATCCACATTACTCCTATTGCAATGAGGTGCCCACATATTTAAGATTCCTCTTCCTAAGTCCCACGGTGAAGGAAACTCAGACCCGCACATCCTAATTCCATGGGTTTTGCCTAACCAATTATCCCTATCCCTTTCTCTCCTCGACAGAAAGCCATTCCGCCAGCACCATTCCAAATATTTACTCTCCCAAGAGTGGAGAGGCTGTCCTCCCATGCTTCCTCAATCAACCTGAGAGCGCCTGGCATGCCTCTCCTCAGCAATTAGAAGCCACCTTCGTTAAATCTGCTCGGTGAATCATCTGTTCATTCATGAAACAGCTCGGGCTTCCTTGGCCGCGCTCCTTTGTCCTCAGGGTACAGCAGATGCCAAGCAGCCGGCAGCCCTTGTTACCATCCTTATGGCCAGCCCAGCTGGGACACCTACACAAATACTTTAAGGGTACCGATCTGCCCACCCACCCCACGGGGAGTGGTAATCCGACATTCCCGCTTCTGCTTGCTATTCCCAAAAATTTGATTTGAGAAATGCCTGTTCCATGAGGTTTTTAAATAACTGTCCCTTGAGCTTGCAGTATGCGGTTGGATGGAGTGTCAACCCAGAGGGGCACGGTGGGTGGAGCTACGTGAACCCCTGTTCCTCCATGTTTACTCAAATTCATTGACAGTAGGGTTCGTCTCTTTCTTTTACACAGCGTCTCATGTAGCCTAGGTTGTCTTGAACTCAGCTTGAACTTCTGATCCTCCTGCCTCTACCTCCTAAGGGATGGAGTTATAGGCAATATACCTTGTTTATGGGGACCGAGCACAGGGCTTTGCGCTACTGTGCTAACTCTCTACCCCCAACCAACACGAGCACGCGCACGCGCACGCGCACACATACACAGAGCTCTGCGTGGGGGTTTCCTAATTGGTTTAAGGTCCTTAGTCACTGCATATCCATTCTCATTACTCAGGAACTGGAGACAGCCACCTCTGAGGGGTTTTTATAGCCTTTCACTTCCATTTTATTTTCCTAAAATGTCAGTTGGGCAGCCAAGGACATCTCCCCCTAGAGTCCTTGAAAATTGTTTTGAGCTGAAATAGCCATGATGGTCAGCTGAACACTAAATGAAAAATAGTGTGATATGTCAAATTAATATTTCAGGAAAAAAAAATGTACAAACTCCCACTGGCCTGTCCACTGCAGGGCGGGGTCTGTGAGGGGAATTTCTAACATTAGCAAGAGAACCGAAGAATGGCAGCTAGTAGACACAGCCCTCAGATAGGGCCCTGAACTCAGAGGGGAGAGGAGTCCCACAGCGGTGACAGGGACCTCTCTCTTTGTCAATGGGGCAGACTGGAGAGGCGCAAGAGGGTAGGAGTGGTCACATCTGTAACTTGGATTCATGTTGTGAGACGGCTGCTGGATGAGAAGCTGCCATAGCTGAAGCCTGTTAAGAAAACTTAAGCTGTGGGAGAATGACCATCCAGCCTGGCAATGGAGGCCCTTACCTCAAATCCCAGCCCTCTGCAGGTCAAGGCCAGCCTGGTGTACAGAGCGAGTTCCAGGATAGCCAGGCTACACAGAGAAACCTTGTCTCAAAAAAGAAAGAAAGAAAGAAAGAAAAAGAA
>JADRCD010195190.1:0-30302 GCA_019843815.1 Montemys delectorum | reverse complement strand
AAGAGTCTTTAATCTCCCCTCTGAAATTTCACAAGCCAGGCCTCCATCTCTGCACTGTTCTCAACATGATCTTCCAAGCTCCCACAGAACATTCCACAGAGTTCTTAACAGTGGCTCTTCTAGCTCAAAGTTCCAAAGTCCTTCCACAGTCCTCCCCAAAACATGGTCAGGTTGTCACAGGAATACCCCACTATGCTGGTACCAATTTGTCTTAGTTAGGGTTTCTATTCCTGCACAAACATCATGACCAAGAAGCAAGTTGGGGAGGAAAGGGTTTATTGAGCTTACTTCCACATTGCTGTTTATCACAAGGAAGTCAGGACTGGAACTCAAGCAGGTCAGGAAGCAGGAGCTGATGCAGAGGCCATGGAGGGATGTTCCTTACTGGCTTGCTTTTCCTGGCTTGCTCAGCCTGCTCTCTTATAGAACCCAAGACTTCCAGCCCAGGGATGGCACTACCTCTTTGATCACTAATTGAGAAAATGCCCCACAGCTGGATCTCATGGAGGCATTTCCCCAACTGAAGCTCACTTCTCTGTGATAACCCCAGCCTGTGTCAAATTGACACAAAACTAGCCAGTACACCAAGTAACCTTGATTTCTGTGGCTTATGTTCTTACACTTGCCTCCTGCCATCTGGTTATCTCTATTGCTACCTACCCTGGCTAAATCTGACTGGGGCCTGTCCTTCCTGTGATCCTGGTTGTGTCAGAACTCCTCAGAGTCAAGCTGTCTCTGTGATCCTGTGATTCTGGGATCCTGGGCCCATTAGAGCTCCAGGGAGTGGAGCTTCCTCTGGGTGTTGTGGGAGTGGCTACAAAATTTGTGTCCAAAGTCTGCTCAGAGCACTAGCCCCAGACAGATCAGAGCACTAGCCCCAGACAGATTGGAAGCAACTGGTGCCACTGGACTGGCAGAGTTCCTGTGTGCCTGGGTCCTGCTGGCCCCAGTTACTCCCACTGTTAGGACAGATGTTGAGTCCTCCTCACCTCTGATCCTCTGATCCTGGGCATGTTAGAGAGCCTGGGAATGCAGCTTCCTCTGGGTGTTGTGGGACTGGTTGCAAAATGTGTGCCCAAGGTCTCCTTCATCCACTCTTAACAGGAATGCTACATGATGTAACTGTGTCCTGCTGCTCAATCCCCTTTGGTTTCTGCCTAAGTATATCCTGATGTGTCCCTGCTCTGCTTGAAAGCTTTCAATGGTTTTCATCGCCTTTTGAATACAATACATATACTCCATAATTTAAAATATTTATGTATCTACATAATATTAAAGATTAATATTAGATAATTAAGCTTTAGATGTCTACCTAAATACTAAAGTATTTAGTCCATCTTGACCTTGATGCTTATCTGGTCTTATTTAGCATAGCATAAAAGCTGATATCCACACAGACACATATCCACATAATTACATACTGCAGCTCAACTATTCAGTCTTACATAACACCAACTTATACTTACATGACTGCAATGTCTTTCCTTAAATTCTAAGCAATTTTCTTGCTATTTTGTTTAAATAATAATTGTTTCAAAGTCCATGTATTTTTCCTTTTTAGTTCTCTCCTACAATTTGTGTGTGTGTGTGTGTGTGTGTTTTTTTTTAAATAAGAGCCTTAACATTTTCTGCTGTGTGCTGTTATTTAAGGACACGCTTTCTAACACTTACTGGAAGATCCTTTAAGACAAGATTAATGGCTGGTTCCCCATGTCTACAACGTGATGTTTGTGTGTAACAGTGTTAATAAAAATACTTTAACAGCCATCTATCTCGCTCAACTTATTTTACAAGCTTGTTCTCCTATCTATTGCTATCGAGAGTCTCTACAGCTTAGACAAATTGCTACAGCAGGCTCTTAGAAAGTGGCTGAACTGTTTAGGGGCTCAGTCTTCTATAATGTATCTTAAGCCTACTGGAAATTTCACTAGCATATTACAAGTCTCTTCAGGGGACAAGGTCCTATTTCAAAAATTAAAAGTAAGTCAAAATTACTTAGATGTTCCACATTAACTTATTCTTTAGGCATGTTTCAGAGCACAGAGAAATTAAACATTAGGGGAAAAAGAAAAATGATATCACTAAGTTATGTAAGAGCAAAAAATCAGCTTGAGAAGGTAAATGTTTCTAACATTTATCTGTGTACAACTCAGGCTGACACTTTGAAGAGAGGAATGTGACAGCTTACAAGAAAACAAACTTACTCATTCTCCTTAATTTCTGAAGGCTCATGAAAGTCTGACAGGCCAGCCACAGAGTGATCTCTCATGTGTATCACCCATCACAATTATGGCTTCAATAACAACATTCTCTAAATTTTAATACAGTATAATTGGTTTCCAGGAAATATCCAGTCTAATATTTTCATATTTAAGAAGGTAAGCTTCACAAATTAGCAGCTAACTAATCTATAGCTCTGAATAAGACTGTTCAAACTTTATTTCATAGCATCAAAAGAGTTATAAAATAAATGCAACGGCAGAGAACAGATGCTGTAAAGACCAAGTGACCTCAGGGATTTGCAGTGGAGAAAAATTACATGCTGTCTACAAAGCCACCCCAACTCTATACTTCCTCTTTTTCCTTTGTTAATGAGCTATACATGGTTTCCCTAGTATCATGATTCAAGCCTGGGAAATATAAAAATCATAACTCATTAAAGCATGTCAAATTATATGCACTAAAGAAAAAAAAGATATTCTGAATTTTAAAGTATTTGTCTTTTCACAGATATAATTTACATTTGTCCTTAGACTAACTTGATAGTTATCTGCTCAAATACTATTCTTTTTTTCTAGCTGGGGGGTAAGGGATGGGGAGGGCATGGTAGGCAATGGAACTTTTCTATTTCTAATTAATAAATTCTTTATTTCTGTTACTACAATTACTTTCACTACTGTCATTTGACTTACTAAGTAGCTTAGGGCAGTTATTTACTAGACATTGTATATGTTAAAAAATACTAAAATCTAGACAAAGACAGGAGTTTTTGCTGACCAGTTTTATGTCAACTTCACTCAGGCAAGAGTCATCTGAGAGAAAGGAACCTCAATTGAGAAAATGTTCCCATAATATCTGGCTCCAGAGTATTTTCTTAATTAGTGATTGATGGGGGAGGGCCTAGACCATTGTGGGTATTGCTATTCCTGGGCTAGAGGTCCTGGGTTCTATAAGAAACCAGGCTGAGCAAATCATGAGAAGCAAGTCTATAAGCAGCACCCTCCATGGCCTCTGCAACAGCTCCTGCCTCCAAGTTCCTACTGTGTTTGAGTTCCTGTGCTGATTCCTTTGATTATGAACAGAGATGTGAAACTGTAAGCAAAAAAACCCCTTCCTTCCCCAAGTTGCTTTGACAGCAGTTTTTCTTCACGGCAGGAGGAACTCTAAGACAAGATTATACAAAGGGAAGAGAAGGAGCTCTGGGGAAGCATGGGACTTTGTCAACCCTATTAGCAAGACAGTAATAACTACAAAACACTAGCAGCCCAACTAGATACAACTCATGTTCCAGCCCCCCCAATCTGTGTTTCTATACTGTGTGTTGGGCCTTTAATGCTTCCGCACACGCTCCCCCTTCCCTTTATTTTTTAAATTTAGTGCATAGTTTTTATGGAATATGTTTTTTGAAACGCTTTTGGGGAGGGGGGGGGGTCAAGTAAAGAATCATTTGGACACTACCAAGAAACTAGGGACAAGCTGATACTCAGATGGCTGTGTTGCTCTGGTACATAAAATATATAGTCCTTCCATAGATTTTATCAGAAGGCAGCATCTTACTTCTAGGCTCAAGGAATCTCTTAATTGTATGAATACTACTAGAGGAAATGAAACACAGACAGAATGTTAGAGATGTTCTTTCCTCGAGTCAAGATAGTTTGTGGTTGGATTATGTCTCCAAGATTGCTGACTTTTACCCATTATCCCTAAAAAATCTTTCCAAACACAAAAAAGGAATCAGCCTTTAGGCCACAAAAAAGGAATCAGCCTTTAGGCCACGTTCACCATTGACTGTTCAGTTTTTAAGAAAGGGCAAGTGATAAACAGCTCTAACAATTCCAGTGTCCTCTACACGCATATCAATCAGGGTTCTTGCCTTCAGGTCTACCAAACAAGTGGTGCTTTCTACTATGTAGTGGAGAATGCTTTGTTAGGGTCTGTACTACTTTAGCTACTTTAGCCTGTCAACTTCAACCATATGCTTTTTGTAACAGCATGTAGCTATCCACCTACAACTTACGTAACTGTTCTTTGGCTTCCAAAGAGTCTTTAATGCAGGGCGGTGGTGGCGCACACCTCCCAGCACCTGGGAGGCAGAGGCAGGCAGATTTCTGAGTTCAAGGCCAGTCTGAGCTACACAATGAGTTCCAGGATAGCCAGGGCTACACAGAGAAACCCAGTCTTGGAAAAACAACAACAACAACAACAACAACAACAACAACAACAACAAAAGAGTCTTTATCAAACTACTTAAATAACACGAAATACCTATCTCATGGACTCTACCTGGCATCTTCTGGATGGAAATTCAGATGGTTAAGCTTGGGCCTGAAAGCCATTGTGTGTTTCTGGCCCTTTAGAGTTTACTCAGGGAGCCAATTCTGCACAGCTCTTTCCTAACAGATGATACATTCTATTTTGGAGGAAGCTCATTAACCTCAAGAAGTAAATAAACAGTTCAATAACTTCAGTTAGTCCCTGAAACTGACTAAATTGACTAAGGCTCCTCTCTCCCTAAATTTATATAAATAGAGAGGACTGCTGAGAGTATTCTCTCAGATCAGGCCAGCTGCCTAGAGTGGACAGAACACTTGAGTTGCCTAGAAGAGACACTTATCAACCTGCTCAGCTGCCTGTAAGTTGTGTAGTACACTCCAGGTTTCCAACTTTTGAGAATGGTCACTCAAGCTAAGGAGGACTTTTGATGATGTGTCGACTTTTTAATCACTTCTGTTCCTGTAAGTGACCCCACTAAACCCACTGGTTCACCAAGCTAGACTTTGATGGACCTTACTTTTGGGTCTCTATCTGGAGTGACTAGATGTTTATACAAAGTCTCACGAAAAATAGTGTCTGACAACACTCAAGTTGCTACACAAAGCACACAGCATGCAACAAGATCTAGACTAACCTCCACTCAGACCAACACTCATTGAAAAAACAAAGAGAGAAAAGAAAACAAAGGGAAAGATTTGCTTTCAGATTCCACTAAAGCCCCCTTACAGCTGCTCCTAAACATATCTGCTTCTAATGAGGTTTTCATTGGCATTAATTTCTTGCTTTAGGAAATAAGCCATAAAGGACTTAAAATTCAAGACTTCTATGGATAGGACAAATTTCACCATATGTATCCTAATTTCAAATAACTAACAACTAATTTGGGAACATTCTTAGAAAAAAATACCTCCACTCTAGTTCTTGAGACAAAACAGGACTTTAATCAAAAAGTCACACTATTTCTAAGGCTCAATTCATTAAAAATGAAGATCTTTGCAGTTTCATAAAATATGAAGGTCTTTCCTATACAGTATTTACTGTATAATCATTATTTTTCATGCTAACAACAAACTGCATAGTTTGTACTTTTAAATGTTTTTTGCACTCTATGAAATACTTTAAAAATACTTTTAAACTTTTAATTTTAAGAGAATTAAATGACAGCTTACCAAATTTATAATGCAATAAAGAACTGCATACAAATAAAGAACTGCATACATATTTAGAGTGCTTCATTCTTAATTACATAGTATTAATAAACAAAACTACAATATGAATGTCTCTTTAACTAAAGCTGAAACAAACCTAACTCTTAAAAGGTTTGAGGGTGCCTCCTGGTGGCAGATTATTTAGAAGAAAAAAAATTCATTAACGATTAAGACAAGCACCATTACAATAAAAATATTTTAATTCATTAAATTCTACTTAGAAACATGATTATTTCAAGTAATATATCATCTAGGAAAATTTAAGCTGTGATAAAAAATGCTAAGAAGTAACAGTTCATCTAGTATGTCTAGACCATCAAGTTGAGACCATCAAAGTCCCTTCCTTTTGGCATGAAACATGTATTCGACAATCATAGGGTCATATCTACTGACTCCCCTCTTTTCTCTTCTAGTTGTCAATCTGAGGTCAACTGTCACCTTACACAATTATTTTCAAATGTCTCAGAGATTGTGGCTCAAAGCTCACACTTCCATGAATGAAGTCATGAATTATAAAATACCAGTCCAGTCTGGGAGAGGCTTATTAGCCTCAGGAGAAATATAGATATTTTATACAGAACATGAGAAACAAAGCAAATGCAGGGAGGAGAAGACAGTACTATGAGCACACAGAACTTTTCTGAAGAGGCTGAGAGGATAGAAGAGACACCAAATTCAAGCTGAGCCTTAAGGATGGAAGGAGTAGAGCAAATAGATTACCAGAGAACCACAATGAAGTTTTTACACCATAAGGTGAGGAATAGGAAATGATGCCATAGAGGTGCACAGGGGCAACACTGAAGAGAACAGCACAGTACACAGGGTCAGTTAAACAGCCACTGCAGTATACCAACTGAGCCATAACAATATGGATGAGACAGTGCAATACACAGTAGGCAGAGCATCAGGAGCCACAAGAAAGATAATCACAGCATCAGATAAGATGAGGGGATGAAGAGTTGACAGGAACTAGAGGCTGAGGTCAGCTAAAACAATTAACAAATTCTAATTCCATGTAGCTTTACTTCTCTAAGCCAGGCATGGTGGTGCCTGCCTTTAATCCCAGCACTTGGGAGGCATAAGCAGATAGATCTCTGTGAGTTTAAAGCCAGTCTGGCCTACACAGTGAGTTCCAGGCTAGTCAGGGATATACAGTGTGACCCTGCCTCTAAAACAAAGATAAAACCACTATCTCCACCAACAAAACCCCTCTATGCTTTGGTTTACAATCCTTCATTTGTAAAACAGCAATGTTTTAACAGCACCTAGCTATGGGGTAGTTGTGAAAATTAGAAGAGGAAGAGGATACTACTTTCTACCATACAAAGTAAAGCTATCGAAAAATAAGGTCTGCCCCTATCTTCATCAGATAGCTACAGAGAATGCAAATCTTAGAGAAGACTGAGCTAAGACTGAGCCTGGAATAATCTGTGATATGTATGCAACAGGCATATAAGAAAGAAAGTCAGGGTTTCTCTGTGTAGCCCTGGCTGTCCTGAAACTCACTCTGTAGACCAGGCTGGCCTCAAACTCAGAAATTTACCTGCCTCTGCCTCCCAAGTGCTGGGATTAAAGGAGTGTGCCACCACTGCCTGGCTTGGAAATGTTTCTTGCTTTAGAAAATGTCTTTTTATGGTACTCTTCTTATAATCAAAGAACACCAATGGCAAACCAGGAGCCATGTCACTGCACTTACAAAAAGGAAATACATAAGACTTATTCTTAATGGGTTGCAACATACAATATTAAATACAAATTAATCTAATAGGAATTAAGGCATCACATAAAACTGGGTACATAAAATGCCAAAACAAATAAACAACAAAAAAAAGTAGTATAGATCATGAGAGAAGTAATTCTACAGTGAGATCAAACCATGGAATCATCATCCTTCTAACAGAGTAGGTGTCTGAATAATGATGTCAATACCAAAGCCACATTTAAAAGGAACAGCTACTTACTATTTAATTCAAATTAAAAAATGAAAAGATAGCAGACATTAGTATACTAGATTAATTTCATTATTAGAATACAG
Organism: Montemys delectorum; assembly: GCA_019843815.1. Lineage (NCBI taxonomy): Eukaryota > Metazoa > Chordata > Mammalia > Rodentia > Muridae > Montemys > Montemys delectorum. The sequence continues at coordinate 22,565 of JADRCD010195190.1, read as the reverse complement.
AACAAACTCTACTGAATCGATTTCCACTTTTGAGTATCCATTACATCTGATATCCTTGTGTGCCAAGTGATAAATGCAATCTAGTATTTTACAATCAGAAGATAACTAACTTCATCAATGACACACATGGAGAGCTTCCCTAAGAATGAGCTTCTGAATTTCAAAGCAAAGTGCCTCATTTCAATTGTATCAATGTGTCCTATGGAAGGGATATAAACTACATTTAGAAGAACCATGAATACAGATCTGACCCATACACCAATGTACGTGAACCCAGTGTGGAAGTGATGATGGAACATGGCATAGTCCATATAAAAATCTAAGAGCTATAATTTATCTGCTTTAATATTTTAGTGACTCTGATTAGATGCCTTTTGGCTTCTACAGTTCTCATGAATTAAATTAGCTTGTGTTGTAAAGTAATGCAGACATTATTGATTCCAGAGACTCTGAGTCACCAAGGGAAGAAGTCCAAAAAGGCTACTTCCACTGAACTCCAAGTTAGAGGCTTGAAAGCTACAGAGATAAAGACATTAGCTGTAGTCTTATGAAACATCCCAGGCTGCTTTCATTTGATTAGGGATTTGCTACAGGCTCTTCATGACAAATAGAACAAGGACATTTACAGTTTTTAAGTGTTTAAGATATACCCAGAAAACAGATTATCTATTAATAATTCTAAATCAGAAACTACAAAGTATGTGTTCATTAGCAAAAAGGATATTTCTATAGTACCAAAAAGGAGGAGGAGGAAGAAAAGGAGAAGAGGAGGAAGGGGGTGAGGAATAAAAAGAAAACCCTACAATGCCAAAAGGCTACAATGGAGAAAGCCAACATCCTTGCTGGTTATTGGATACAGAAGTCTGTTTAGGTTTGAACAGTGGTCACCACAACTACTTGTGTTGGGTTAGTTTTTTTTGTTTTTTTTTCAAATTATTTTAAAGACCACTAACATTCAGTAAAACATTTATAGAAAAATCAGCCAGGAGGAAGGGTAAATATCTTCAACACACAAAGGTTTCTAAGCATTTTGATATAGTTACCAACCCACAATATTCTGGAATATATCTGGAATATATTCTGGAATATATCCCTGTGATGGGTAATTACATTGATGCTTAAGTGACAAATATGTTTACACTACTGACTTTTATGCTATTTAATGATGACTGACTTATGCTAAGTTTTGCCTAACATAGCACATGATTCAGCAGATGACACCCAGAGGCCCACTGGCCACTTAGCCCACTCATAGCAGGAGCCACTACAATGGGCAAGTACATGGTAGAGAGATGGGAAAGAGAAGCTGAATGGTTTGAGCAATGTGAAGAGAGCATTTCACTGGAGATATGGAGGTGGTGATGAAGCCTGAGGTGAGTACCCTGCTCTGCCACCAGAGGCCATGATGAAGTCCTGGCTCATGCTGTCACTGAGGGACATGTCTGGGTCTGTGACCATGCAGCAGCAGGGGTTGGTCTCAATGTCTGTGGCCCATGTTACCACCAAAGGCCATGTGGACATCCCTGGTCTGGGCTACTGTCTGGGACCATGTTGATGTCCACGGGCTGTGCAGAACTGGCCCCATCCATAACTAGCTGTGGCACTCAAGAGTTGGTCCCTCCCCTCCCCTGTGAAGCACAGTAGAGCTGATCCTGGTGGAGGGGGTAGGAGCGTGAGCTGACCCTAATGGTATGAGCTCAGGAGAGCTGGGCCCTGCACCTCACCTAGGCAGCCCAGTACAGCTGGCTATGGTGGCATGAGCGTGGGTAAGCTTAGCCCCAAAGGCATGAGAGTTGGAGAACTGGTGGGCTGACCAACCCAGCTACCACTCAGGCCCAGATCTAAGGCTTTGAGTTGGCTCATTCCATCTATGAAATGCTGAAGCACAAGAAGGCACAGGTCCTGCAGATCCAAAGCTATAGGATCTCCATGACAGAGGACAACAGGATTTCAGAGAGAAGTCCTGGTGAGGATCCAGTTTTAATAGTGTAGGAAAAGCCAGAGGCCTCAAACCAAACCAATGACTCATTGCAATGCACATTTGCAAGTAAAGAAAGTGTGGACAAGACAGTATACTATGGGACACACTGTGACACACTGTAGCGTCCCTGATAATTTTTTATTTTATTTTATATTTATCTTCTTTAATGGGGAGGATACAGGGCAAAGAGAGGATACAAAGTTAAGAGATGAGTGGGATTGCACTGCATGATATGAATTCACAAAGAATCAATAAAAAAATTTCTAAAAACGTAAGGCCATTAATTTCCCCATATGAGAACTTTGCTCAGCTACTTTACTATAAGTTTTACTGCTTTTCTGGGTTTATCCTCATGCTCTGCTAGTACATCATAGCTGTAAGCTTCTCATAATCACAAAACTTCACAAAAAGTCTTATTTAGGTATAGGCATAACAATACATACTTCCACCCCGGAGACAATAAATTGTGTTGGGCCTACTTTAGAATCTTAAAATTTAAATTTTAAAACTCAGAAGAAAATGATAAGCTAGCCATAAAATTTATTCCATTAATTTGCATAAATATAACCTTTATCTACTGTTTAAAGTAAGTAAAAACACCAGTTCATTACTGATAAGTTTACAATTTTCCAACAGGGAAAGGCTTTAAGTAGCCCTTCCCCAACAACTCACAGGACAACAGCCAAGTGTACAACAAACACATGTTTGGTACTTTTAGAATTATAACAAAAGCAAAACCTGTACAGCTTCTTTTTCCTTTTAAATTACTTAATTTATATTTATATGTTTGTCTCTGTGTGTACATATACATGTACGCAGGTACCCACAGCTCAGAGAGAGATGTCAGAGTCTGTTGGATCTACAGTTACAGGCAGTTGGGAACTGGCAACAGAAATCTGGTCTTCTGATAGAATAGCAAAGGCTCTTAATTGCTGAGCCATCACTGCAGCTCCCCAAATACACACAATTTCTAAGCTGCAATAAAGATATTTTATATGTTCAGTCGAGGTACAGATTTTTTATACTTACCAAAAAAAAAAGTAGTTTTCAAGAGAGAGTACATCAAGTCTATACTATACAGAGAACAAAGTTTGTCTGCTTTAAAGGTTTTCATTCTTTCCTTATCTGCCTCTTACTGTTCTACCCCCATCTCTCACCATCTACTTTTGGAGCCACAGATTAAAAAAACCTCAACCAAAAAACGGTATCTGTTGCTTATGTTGCCTTTATGAAAAAAAATCAACAAAGAAATGAGAAAAATATAAATATATACATCTTTTTATCTCAAGCATAAAATGAAAGATGGAGTGGAAAATAAACTACTTACTAAAATCTTTAGGTTTACTTTTTACAACTAACGCAGTTATTGGGGAAAAAAAGGTTGCTACATAAACCAATTTTAGACTCTTTAATACTAAAGTATATACCCATAAAATTTATGTGTATTAAAACAACCCCCTGGTTTCTTTCATTAAAGCCTTTTGTTTCATTTTGGCATTTTTTTTATTGTTGTTGTTAGCTTTTTTCTTGTCTGTTTTGATTTTTGTGTTTTTGAGAAAAAGAGAAAGAACATCAAGTTGGATAAGCAGTGGTAGGGAGGATAAACATGATCAAAATAGTGTATGAAATATTTAAATTAAAACAGTATGTGTATGGGCTAAGGAATAACTGTAAAGCAAACATCCATGTTACACCCACCATCTACCCCCTGAAATAGAAGAGGCTCCTCCAGCATAACACCCATGCTCCTCCTCAGTCTCTGGCTTTAATGTGCAACACAAATTTCAAGTTCACTTATTAGAGTGAAATGAAATAATGAATGCTACAGGTGCTAAAAGATGGAAATGTTTAAAGATCCTTTATAATGCATTAAAATAAGAGAACCTTCGCTAACATATAGGGCATTTCATTAAAATCTCCAGTGAAAAACGCCAAGAGTAAGAATATTGATCCATTCGGAATATAAATTATTGAAGTGCTTGGATTTAATTTTGTGGAATGCCACACAGGAGGACCATAAAAAACATGATTTGTTCCCAATCCTTCTAACAGCTGGCAATAAGATGAAGGCCAACACTAGCACTCAAGATTCAAAACCATTAAATAACTGCAATTTCAACATGGTATACCTAATATAAGTAACTATAAATTACAAATTAATTGATTGATGTCTGTGAATTTTTTGCTGGTTCTTGACAAAATAATGATGGCTTCAGCATTGCTTCCACTTCCATTCCAAAATAAGATGCTCATGTGCCACAGCTGGAACTATGGGCCCCATGAGGTCTGCAGGTAATAATAGTACTGAAGAATCATGCTTTATTATTAGTGTTAATACAATGTTTAGTTTCACTGGATATTCCTCTTTAATGAAGCATGATGTTCAGCATTCCAAGGTGACCAAAAAATAACAATAATGTTTAAAAAGTTGTAAGTAAGGATCTTCATTGTTTATTTCTATAAAGAAATGATAAATGTTTAAAGAAGTCATTACAAGTTAAATCATTAACTTGATTTAAATATTATACAGAATAAACATGTATTGAAATGTCACTTTGGTGTCTATAAATACATAGTTTTTAAAGGTCTTAATTCTTTCCTTTTTTTTTTTTTTTTTTTTTTTTTTTTGGTTTTTTTTGAGACAGGATTTCTCTGTATAGACCTGGCTGTCCTGGAACTCACTCTGTAGACCAGGCTGGCCTGGAACTCAGAAATCCGCCTGCCTCTGCCTCCCAAGTGCTGGAATTAAAGGCATGCGCCACCACCGCCCAGCAATTCTTTCCTTTTTTAAAGATTTATTTAATGTATATGAGTACACTGTCACTCTCTTCCCCCACACCAGAAGAGGGCATCGGTCTCCATTACAGGTGGCTGTAAGCCACCATGTGGTTGCTGGGAACTGAACTCAGGGCCTCTAGAAAGCAGTCAGTGCCCTTAACCACAGAGCCATCTCTCCTGCCCCAAGTTCTTAATTCTAATCAGTTAAAAAATAAATTTAAAAATTAAACAACAAATTGTAAATCCTTCAGGCAAAAAATATTTAAGAATTAATATTTTAGACTGAATTAATATTTTAGATTGAAAAGCATCCCTACTCCAGAATATTAATACAAGTTAACAGAAAAACTACAAAACAAACATAATTCACTTATAATTTCAAACTAGCCAAACAATTATTCCCCTTGCAGTAAAGCACTCCTTTTCCATTACTGCTGCCATTTGTAATGTCTGACACTCACTTCTCACTAACTACTGAAGGCCTGGGCAGCACTGTCCCTGTGGGCTACGCTTGACAAAGATCTGTATTATTCTTCCAAGATGTGGCAGACAAGAAAACACACACACTTAGTAAACATCTAAATTACTTGGTTAACTACAAGAACAATGGCAGAATAACTATTCTTCAGAGTAGAAAAAATATCCCAGGTCTCTAGATATGCTTTATGCGGGCGGATATTCTCAAATCTATAACACTGTAACGGCTTAGAAAATGTCAATTTGATAGACTACTGTGCAATCACTAAGACTAAAAAACTACAAAGCTATAACAAAATTTTGTAATATACAATAAGGCATTCTAAACATATATTTACATATAGACATAACTATATCAGACAAATATAAATATTTAAGACATTATACACACAGGCAAAGACTTGAAGAACGCAGTAAGACAGTTAAGTATTTGATCTGGTTTTAAGTTCCTTTAACCCTCTGCATGCTGACAAGGTAAATAAAAACAGAAATGAATCCTTTCCCTAAAGAACTATAAAACCATCATCTGCACCTGGGTAATCACTTATATTTACGATCTACACTAAATCTACACAAACTTGCCATATATATATATCATCCTGACCCTTTTGTGCACACTAGGGGCAAGGTCTCCAGAGAAAGAGGGAAGTCCTAGCTGAACATTCTTATTAGAGCGGAAAGGGAAAAAAGAATGAAAGGATGAAACAATTAGTACCCAGCAAGGTCAAAGAGGCACCAATGGGATGTTTTACTGCCATCTCAAGGTATCGAATTTAATATTAGTTTAAGGAAGTGAACCACTAAATTCACTTAAAGCCGTTACAAGAAAAATACAAATGTTACTTTCAATAACTTAAGTGACAAAGAAAACATTGTATTAATTTGATTAACCTTTCAATACATCAGAAATTAAATCTCTTAAAAAGCAGACTCATTAAGATTCAAGGATACCAAGATATCCAATTTCCTGTCAGAGGGATAGATAAGGAATCAATTACTTTACGGCTGCCAAGGGTCGAGAGCTCAATAAAGTAGTCCTGAAATTACTAGCACTAACTCAAAAGGCACAATTAATTTGGATGCTAACATGACTATAAAAGATACCTGAAAGCTTGTTTTTTGTACAAACTAATCCTAAAATTCATACTGAAATGAAAAAGATTCAAAAAAGCCAAATAAACAGCAGAAAGAACCAATGTAGAAGATACACACTTCTTGATTATAAAACTTACTACAAAGGTAGAATAATCAAACCTAGGATAAACTTCCACACATATAGGAACTTAGGTTTTCAGAAGAGTACCAAGCCAACATGTTTGTAACAAATGGTGTTTGGACAACTGACTAGCCATAATCAAAATAATGAAACTGGACCCCTATTTCTTATAATAAATACATGAAAATTAACTATAAATTGATGTATAGAAAATAAACTGACAGCTAGCAAGACAGCTTAGCAGATAAAGGAAGTTTTCAAAAGCTTGATGATCTGGGCTCCATTCCTGGAACCCACATGGTGGAAAGAACTGACTGTGAACAACTGTTCTCTAACTTCCATATTTTATGTGTCTGCAAAAGTGTTCCTGCATGAGCATATAGCACAGTAAATATTTTTTTTTAATTTAGAGTATAATAAAACTGAGTCCATTACTCATACTATTTGCAAAATTCAATGTAAAATGGGTAATGCAAAGCCTGGTGTAGTGGTATATGTCTTTAATCCCAGCACTCAGGCAGAGAGAGGTGGATCTCTGCAAGTTGGAGGCCAGCCTGGTCTATGTAGTGAGTTCTAGGATAGCCAGAAGTACACAGTGAGACCCTGTTTCAAAAATAAAAACACATTTAAAAATGGGTAATGTATACAGGCATATGTCCAAGTATAGAACATTCTAGAAAAAGGCTGAAGAGACAGTCCAGCAGCTAAGGATGCTTGCTACTCTTACAGAGGACCTATACTTGTTTCTTAGCACCCACAATCCTCTCTAACTCTAGTTCCAGGGGAATTCAATGCCTCTTCTGGCTTCTAGAAGACTCCTACCTTGCCACTCATTGCCTGGCCTCAGAAATTCTCTGGAACTGTGGCACAGAAGAGCTCCATTAACTTCAGCCCTTCCCACCCAAATCTTACATATTTCATGCTTACAAAACTAGTACTGAGAGGACAATGGCTACTCAGTTCTGTTGCTATCTTAGGAGGAAGCCTGGCCATTGGAACACTGCTGCATTGGCTTCTGTGTGCTGACTCTGGGATAAAACTTTCCTAGTTGTTTTGGGGGTTTTGTTGTTGTTGTTGTTGTTTTGTTTTGTTTTGAAATCCAGTAACTTCAGAGACAATAGATTTGCATTTTCATGTTAGAGTAAATGTTCAGGACCTCCATACAGAAAATACTACTGCTACCTGCTGCTGGCTCAACAGGTTTTCTGGAACCTTCATGGATCTCTGCTCAACAACCTGTCTTTTGCATCCTGCATGCCTGCAAAAGTAGCTCCATGTAGGAAACACTAAGTTATGCTCCTAGCTAAGAAGTAGCCTGGTCTGGCCCCCTTCCACCAGAAGCTGCGGCAGCAGCAGCAGCTTCCTGGAGTGGACCTAAGAAAATATGGGGAGTCCTGCTCAAGCAGGACAGCCAGAAAATTTTCTTTGTTTAGGAATTCTTGTTGGAAATGAATTTGCATTTATATAAGCTAAAGCATCAGCAGCTGGGGTCTTCCCCTCAAGGCACCTTTTCTATTGTCCCAGTATGAATCATCCTTAATTATACTAAAACTTTAATAAATAGACTCTTTAACATTATCCCCCTTTCTACAACTTTAACCCAATTCACTCTTTTCCTATATATTTCCACATCTTTCTTTAGCATATTTTGCTCTGAATTTTCATCATAACCCTCACTAAAAACATTGAGCATTAACTATACCACAACTTAAATGCTATGCTGTCTTGAAATTTCCTTACTCCATTACTTTTGAATTCCTTCACTTATTTTTCAGGATACAACAGAATCTGGTCAAATGTTTTGCCTGAATCTAACAAACAGCTTCTCTAGTCCAGTTTCACTGCTTCCCCCTCACCCCATTGCTATCTTTTCCTGTCTGCACTTGTACCAGCACTGTGGTCTTCTGCACTACCACTAGACTGCTCTATTAGAGCAGTTTTTACAGCACACGAATCAAACTCATTTTCATTTCTCCTACAAAGAATGATTCCAAAGGCCTATCAACCACATAGTCTGGTTTACAGCAACAATGACACCATTCCCAGTGCCAGTGTTCTGCACTAGTCACTTTTCTTAACACTGCAATGAAATACATAGCAAGACACAATTTAAAAGATTTAATTTGGCTTGTGGTTTCACAGAATACTGTTTCTCATGGCAGAGAAAGCATGGCTAAGATCAGATCATAGTTGTGGTTCCACACCCAAAAGGTTCCACAACCTCTCAAAACAACACCCATTAGCTAGAAACCAAGTGTTCAAAATGAGTCTGTGCAGACATTTCACATTTAAACTTAATATACTTGACTCAAATAATTATATTGCTAGGAATCTATTGTAAAAAATAGCCAATGATCTAAAGTTTAGAAATCAACATACTTGTTCATTTTTAAGTATTAACATTAAAAATCTTCATTCAATATGCCTAGGACTGAATCATTTTTAAGAAATAACACTGAATTAGCATTCTATAACCTGAAGAGTGACTTCAGATATTTGACGCTTGGGTTAGATTCTTAAAACATTTCTATACAGAAATCAAAGTGGCTATCTGACCTCTTCATGTATAACATGTCTAAGACTATAGAACCATCAGTGGTTCTAATGTGACCTCTGGAACCACATATAGTTTTATGTCCCCAGGCTAACTTTCTAAATTGGAACCACAAGAGGGCAGTGGGCAGCATTCTGTGTTTTAACAAGGCCATCATGATCCAGATACACAATGAGTCTGAAAGCACTACCGTGCAACATGCAGTCTTACAGATGTGTGTGTTTATTACACACTGTGAAAAATAGAGAGCAGTGCAATGTCTATTGAGTCAACTGCATCTTCATATTTCAGGACTATTCCCAATCAACAAACAGTATTAACATGAAGTTTTAAATAATATTCCCATCTACCCCTGACAACTATGTTCATCTGGATGACCATCAGAAGCCCTAGAGAATACAGACTACTAGTCTACTAATGCCACAGGAAATGAACTGACAGGATACCAGAAATGTCATTAGCTCAGAGGTCACTGTATCTGAGAGTGCTGTGGGCTTGGGGAGGAATTGGTGACAGAAATAACAAACATTTCACTCTTTGTTAATTTAAAGGAGTTTTCATCTAATGTTCTCCTGTATTGATTGATAACACTGCAAACCAATCTGTACACTTGGTCACAGCTGAAGCCATGACTATAAACATTTACAGTGCCTGACAGTTATATAAGGCATTGCACCAAGTGCTATCAAAGACACAAAGCTCAGGATGCTCAAGTCTCTACCAGAAATGCTTCACACTGTTAGATGATGCCAACAATAAAGAGTCCCAAAAGACAAATTAAGGAACCTGTCATTGAAATGAAAAAGGTAGCATCTCATTTTGGAAAGGGTATGCAAAAAAGCCTAAATCTGGAGAGATGGCTGCTTAGAAAACGAGGCAGCAGGCAGGAGCAAGCTATGTATAGAGGAACATTACAGAATGACTGCATGTGACCCGGGCTAGCCAGTTCCTACCAGGGACAAACTATGTCACCTTGGACGAACAAACCCATCTTGAAATCACAGCTACTCATTTATGAAATGGAAAAATAATGATTTTAATTACCTCAAAATTATTTACCTGAAAGACAGCTAGGTAGGAAAAGGCTCTAACATGAAGAAACAAAATAGCTCATGTTCACAGTGATATATGATTCTCTCATATAATCAAAACTAGGGAATACTAAAGATATTTTAATTCATAATGTTTTAAACCAATTTTCTACTATTAGCAAATGAAGGATAAGTACATGAGAGGATTGAAAATAAATGAGAAATGCAAATGGCCCAAGTTGTATATAATTTTTAAAAGATTGTATACAAATCTATTCCTGAGTGGAAACTTAACTGCTTAACAGAAGTGTGTTGCCGTTGTTTGGGGCAGCTCTTTTGGGCAAGTAATTTACACTTAAAACATCTTAGCAACTACAGTTTAGGATATTTAGCTCAAAGTATCAAAACTTATGTCCACACAAAAATGAGTACAAAGTTCAAAAAAAAACCCAAGGAAACTACCCAAATGTCTTAAACAAATTATGGTGCTTACTGCATAGTGCAGGCTCAACTAGAACTCTTTATGTGCAGGCTGGTCCTAACTTTGCAATCTTCTAGCCTCTTTAGTGGTAGGATAAAAACATGCTCCACCACACCTCACTCTAAAATGCATTTAGAAAAGGGTTCCTGGCGATTTTTATAGAGGCGCTGCAGCTCATCCTGCCGTGGTGGTACTCTTACCACACTGAATGCACAGAGTGTGGCTGTAGTTAGGGAGAATCACTTTTCAGCATACATGCAGAGTAGGAGGAGCTATGTACTTTTGTGTCTTTTCACCTAAACAGTAATCCAAAGAAACAACCTAAACTATGGGAATATATATATATAAAACACGCAAGTTACTACTGTGTTATTACACATATACACACATTACTATTGTGTAAAATTTAGCAACCTACATATTAGTATAGTAGTGATTTTACATATCAAGTCATGATACCTGTGTGGTGGCTCATATTTGTAATCCCAGTATTGAGGAGACTAGGCAAGACCGTGAGGAGTTTGAGGGCAGCCTAAGTTAAAAAGTGAGACCCCGTCTAAAAACTCAAGTGGGGAGAGAAAATCTAGTCATGAAAGACAGTTCCAATGACAATGATAATAGTATTAACAATATAAGAGAAGATTACTTTAATAAGGGAATAAAACAAAATTTCAGATAGATAAATAAAACAAATTATCTACCTAAGATAAACATTTGAAAAACCATTAAAGTAAAATAAAATTTTGTTGGTATGAAGAATTATATGTATTCTTCTCAGAAGCTTTTAAAAAGTAGTATCTTACAGCCAAAAAATAAAAAATAAAAAAAAGTAAGCACACTTTTACCTTATCCCAGAAATCAACCAAAGCTGTAAAGTCCCATTTCTTAGAATATGCCACATTGTATTTCAGAATAGCATCCTATGGAAAAAAATAGAAACAAAAATCTTATAACACAGTCATGTAAGTTATCTTTTGCAAATTACTCCCAGTAAATTTCTTAATGCTAAGCAACTTTCCTCTGACATTAGCTATTCCACATTAGTAGCTACAGAGAAACAGAATGCAGACTAATTATTATTCACATAAGACAAATGAGATTATAAATGTTAAGCAATAGGAAGAAAACATAATTACCCTAAAGCATGCATTCTAAATGGGGACAATGCACTCCAGCTGGACAAAAATCAGACCTTAGGGGATTAAAAAATAAAGAAATTACAATGATTTGTGGTTGATATATGTTGTGTGCATATATATTATATGTTGTTTATTTCTCTATGTGCACACACATATGTATATTAAGATCACTACACATATAGAGATATATATACCTTATGCACTTAGATATTCTCATACACAAGAGATACAGCACTAAAATAACACTGGGGCAGGAATAAGGGAAGAAAATGTTTAAAAGAAAAATGATTGAAGAACATTATCTTAAAGTACAAAATGGTACTTTCCCTTCACATTCAGCTCTGTGTATGTGTGTGTGTGTATGTGCGTGTAAGAGAGAGAGTGCGTGAGCGTGAGCATGAGCATGCATGGCTGTATGTATTGATATGTTCCTATGTGAATGTAAGTATAGAGGCTACAGGTCCATGTTCAGTGTCTTTTTCAATTGTTCTTCACTTTATTTTTTGAGACAGGATCTCTCACTGACCCTAAACTAGATTGAAGACTAGCTGGCCAGAGAGCTCTATGGATCTGCCCATCCCCATCTCCCTAAGCACTGAAGTTATAGATATACACTTAGCCGTTTTAAATGGGTGCTGGGGAACCAAATTCAGGTCCTTGTGCTTGCATGGCAAGTATTTTATTAACTGATCCATCTTCTAGGCTGTACTATTAACTATTTTTATAAAGTATAAAATATAACTTTGTTAGTATAGAAAAAGTATACATACTTTTCTCAAACCCTTCTACAGAGTTGAATTATTTTACAGCCAAAGAAGTAAGCACATTTATATTTTATCACAGAAATCAACCACAGCTGTAGCAGGGCCGTGGTGGCACACGCCTTTAATCCCAGCACTTGGGAGGCAGAGGCCAGCGTGGTCTACAGAGTGAGTTCCAGGACAGCCAGAGCTACACAGAGAAACCCTGTCTCGAAAAACCAAAAAAAAAAAAAAAAAACAACCACAGCTGTAAAAAAAACTTTGTATGATGATACAAAGCCCACCAGCTCAATTACACATTTATATAGAATGGTAAGTCAAACTACGCCATCTACTGGTGAAAGTTTTAAATATCTTGAGTAAATGAAACTATACACTGGGTTTCCACAGTTAGATATGCATAAAGCAATCCATTAGTTGTGCAGAAGAAACATTTATAATTAGTTCTTATCTAATTCTCTTAAATATCTACTTTGCTAGCATTTTATATCATTAATAAACTAATAAGTAGAATTCAATACAACTATATTGATAATTCAGTTTTTTGTTTTGTTTTGTTTCGAGACAGGGTTTCTCTGTGTAGCCCTGGGTGTCCTGGAACTCAGAAATCCTCCTTCCTCTGCCTCCCAAGTGCTGGGATTGAAGGCATGCACCACTACTGCCCCATGATAATTCAATTTTTTTCTGAGGGAATATACAAGTCTGAAATCCACTGAATTAAATTATTACTATAAAGTTTCCATGTTCTTTTATCACTAAAAAGGCTTTCTAGAAAATATTTCATGTCACACAATGAACAAGTATCTACATTAAAACTCAAACCTATAAAAATACATCATATTTACTAGCAATCAAGGGATATCCACAGTCCTTCAGAAAAGAAAACATTAACCAAAGAACAAGAAGTAATAGCTTTTTTTCTCTCACAAGCCATAAATAACATTGTCTATTAAGAATTAAAAGGTGTTTAAAGAGTTATTTCTTAGTCCTTGGTAGTAGGTTGCTTCAAAATGTTATATGATATAGTAAATAGTATTGTCTACCAATAAATGGCCAAATGATGCATTGTATATATTTAATCACAAACATGAATCTTAAAAATCTTCAGTTAAATCAAACACTACAGCACATATATTATGAGACTCCTCTCACATAAAATTATAAGCTACTCTTTAGTCAAAAAAGGAACAAATTTTTTATCTGAGGCCAGAGCAGACAGTGAAAGCAATTATAAAGGTGCAAGGAGAACCTTTGGGATGACAGACTATCTTGGCTGTGGTGGTGACTTCAACAGTAGATACAAATGTCAAAAGAGTATGCTTTTACATGAGTCCTCAAAGTTGATAAAGAAAAACATTTTAGACACTGCGTATTTTCTAATTCCTTCATCACATTTTATAATTTAATTAACCCCAATAAACTTATTGCATGATATCCACAGAAGATTGGTTCAAGTCCACTTCAGGATACCAAATGAACATGTTCAACTCTCTTATATAAGTAGCAGAGTATTTGCATATAATTAGGCACACCCTCCTTTATACTTGGGTTATTTATAATTGCTAAACCAATATAAAAAACATATAGATAGCTATAGGCTATTGTTTAAGGAATAACTAAGAAAAAAGCTGAGCATGTTTAATTCGAACTACAATTTTATTTTCTTTCCTTTTGTTTGAGGCAGGATCTCATACTACAGTATGAAATCATTGTGTCACTCACACTAGTCTCAACCTAACAGCCAACTTCATATCACACTTGAGTGCTGGGATTAGAACCACAAGAAGTGCTGCCATGCCTAACTCAGAGGTCTTACTTTAAGCTGGCCAAATACAAATATGAGGAGTAATAATGAATAATGTTTACTCCCCATCTGTGACGCTATTAAGTGGGCTAACTGGATTTACTTTTATTCTAGTCTTCAAACCCCACCAGTAGTCTACCATGAGTCCTTCATTAGGAAAGCTGGGCGCTAGTTTGTAGTGAGCCATCAACTACTTTTAGTTCACAATAATAAACACAAGGTTCTTTCTGTACAAATTATCTAGCACACTATTAACATAAATAGTACTAAGGATACTGTTTCTCCTTTAAACTTTGAATATCTGATTTCCTCAAACTACTCCTGAATGAAGAGAACAAAGATTATATCTATCACAGGCTTAATATTTACTTCTACCTTTCATATACCATTCTTTGAATGAAGAAATTACTATAAGTAGATATAAGAAATCTCAACAGATTACATTGTTTTGCTGATAAGATAAAATTATATTAAAGCAGGTACTCCCATCCTAAAGTAACCAAGGTGCACTAAGGAACTGCTGAAGAGGTGAGCAGACTAATTCAGAATGCTATGATTATTCTGTGTGCTTAAAGAAAAACTATGAAAATTCTCTAAAAAATAAAATAAAATAAAATAAAATAAAATAAAATAAAATAGGCCAATTAGAAGAACAGAGCTTCCCCAATGGCACTTGGAGAGTGTCATCACAAAGCATTTACAAGTCTAGGAGTCTGGGTTGTGAAGACAAAGGCGCAAACAAAACAGGCATGAAAGTTAGTGGTGCTTTACATAAATAAAAGCAATCCTAGTAATTGACTGCACCAAGCCATGTGGAACCCTAGAGGATCTAAATCAAAGTGGTCACCATCATATCTATTTGCAAACTAACCATCAAAAAGATCTCATCTTTATACCCCCCAATATCCATCAACTATTTACAATTGTAAAGAAGAGATTAAAAACAAAATAATTTTTTTTTTTTTTGGTTTGTTTGTTTGTTTTTTCTCAAGACAGGGTTTCTCTGTGTAGCCCTGGCTGTCCTCGAACTCACTCTGTAGACCAGGATGGCCTTGAACTCAGAAATCCACCTGCCTCTGCCTCCCAAGTGCTGGGATTATAGGTGTGTGCCACCACGGCCTGGCTCAAAGTAATTATTTTTATATAGTATTTGAAAAATACTCAGTATTCAATTTGGGGTTTGGATAATCATGAAACATATGTAGAGAGAGAAAGAGAGGAAGAGGGAGGAGGAGAAGGAGAGAGAAGGGGAGAGAGACAGAGAGAGAGAATATTAACTATAAATTGTTTGCACCTTGATCACAAAAACAAATCAAATGCTCATTTACTACATTTAAAATGGAACAAAACTCAAATTGATATATACCTACATGAGAACTGTGTCACCTTGTAAGTTTAGATGAAATTTTATGTTTGTACATATGAAATT
The DNA here is from genome assembly GCA_019843815.1 of Montemys delectorum. Lineage (NCBI taxonomy): Eukaryota > Metazoa > Chordata > Mammalia > Rodentia > Muridae > Montemys > Montemys delectorum. The sequence continues at coordinate 6,914 of JADRCD010195190.1, read as the reverse complement.
AACATCCTGAGACAACTGACAGATCTTGAAAATATTCATTTTGAAAGAGCCAATTTAAAAAAAAAAAAAATGCCAGGGATAATAATGTCCCTCAACTTTCCATACAACTTTAAAATACAAGTTTATTATTGAAAGACAGTAAGTGGGTCATGGTGCTGCACACCTTTAATCCTGTCACTTGAATCTCTGTGAGTTTGAGGTCAGCTTGTTCTATAGAATGAGCTCTAGGATAGCCAAGGCTACACAGAGAAATCTTGTTTCAGGGAAAAAAAATTTGCTATGTGAAAGGGATAAAATGTTCAAAATACAAACTTATACACATATTGTTTCATTTTCATGTAAAGAAAATAGGGGGGAAAAAAATCCCGCAGGAACTATAGAAGCTTAGAATTAATTTGGTGGAAACCACGAAACCCAAGAAAGTGACCATAACAAACCAAGCCTCTGAAAGGAAACGAACACCATTTTCATAAAGCACAGACACCTGTGCAACTATTTATATAATAAGTACTATGTTGTTTGGCCATAATTCTCCAACAAAATATATGTTTATGCCTATTGTAGATATTAGTTCAAAAAAAAATCTAATGATTATCCTATGCTCTTAAATAAAAAATTTACTGTTCATATGTAAGACTAATAAATAATTAAATCCCTAAAGTAATAAGAGCAATAAAAATAGAATATTTAATGTGTACTCTAATCATTGGTAGGCTCAGTTTCCCTTTGGGCAAAAAGTGCTAAGGTCATAATTCTTCTTGCTTTCCTATTAACACACTGCAAAAGCATAATAATTAAAAAAAAAAAAAAAAGAGGCTTAAACTGAAGGAAATTGGACAGAACAAAGAAACTAAATTCTTATTGTTGGTTCACCAGATTATTCTATATGGCTCTAGGCAAGTCATTTACAAGACTCAATTCTTCTACTCCTACTAGTGACACTATGGAAATCAAGAATTTTTCTAAAGAGCCTTCATAAGTGACAGGACACAAGTGTTGCATATGAAGATTGCTGTAATTCATGTCTAGTCTATAATAATCAAAAAATGTCTCTGAGAAAGAAAATGAAAGGATCTACCTCTCAATATAGGAGACAGGATTGAAAAGAACATACCTTCAGGTTCTGGGGTCGTGTGAATTTGTTGAGAAGTGCAGTCTGAATGAGCTCCCACCTACTCCCTGCAGTTCGCTCACCATTCTTATAAGGAAAAAAAAAAAGACAGATCAAAGCATTTTAAGTTATTTTGCATCACAAATTCAAAAGCCAAACACAACCCAGGGACTAAAACACTTGCAGTTTTATATTTACCTCATCTTCCACAGGGTACAAGTTTTGTCCGGAACAAGGCATTTTAACATGTTTGTTATCCCACAAATCTTTGTAATGTGTCGGAAAAGGTTTTGGAACCTCTCCTGCTCTCAGAAGGTCTACCTGAAATACAATGTCAATAAAAAAACCCGTAAGTGCATGAAAACTAAACATTCCTTCTTCAAAACAATACAAGCAAAGCAGCTCAAGAAAATGCTATCAAGGGGAGGCCTGCTCCCAGGCAAGAAAGCTCACCAATCCTTCTTAGGGTGTTGCCACACCTTACTTTAGCTGCCACCATGTCTTGTGATTTTTACCTGCAGTCTGAGATCTTGATACCGTCTCGCTGCTTGCCTAAACTTCTGCCACAGCTTCTACCTCCAGCAGCTCCAGATACTGACACCCTATAAACTCACTCTTCTTCACCTTTTGGAATAATATCATCTCTGAAAATAGCCCATTTTAGAATCTTTGCCCAAACTCCTACCAAAATACCATTCATTTTATACAAATCAGAAACCTCACAAGTCCAGAAACATAGCAAATCCTTTCATATCACAGCTATCTCTACGCTTGTGTGTATACGGTCTCCTCTTTTAATGCAGCTAATAGCAGTTACCATCTCCTTATTTTATGGATTTAAACCTCAATTCTCATCTTCACAGCTAGCTTTGTTTCCTTCATCATTGTGAAGTCTTTAGAAACTTTAAGTAAGTAGTTAATCTAGTTCTTAGTTTTAGGAGACCACTATCACATGAGACAACACTTGGTTTTCTTTTTGGGGTGTGTTTGTATGTGTTCACATGAGTACAGAATGCATCAGCAGGCATGTGCACATGCATGTAAAGGCCAGAGGCCACAGGTCAATATTAAGTGCATTCCTCTATCACTATCCACCTAATTTAAAAAAAGATCATCATGTGTATATGACATATGGTGTGTGTATGACACATGTGCCATAACGTGAGTGTAAAGATCAGTCATTTTTGAGGATCAAAGTCATGTTGTCAGGGTTGTATGGCAAGCATCTTTATCTGCTGAGCCAACCCACAAGCCATCCAACTTAATCGCCTTAATTTTTTTAAAACAGAAGGCTCTCACCAAACCTGGGAGCTAGACTGACTGGGGTGGCCAGTCAGCTCCAAGGATTTTCCTGTATCTACATTCTCCCATCTCTTAAAATTACAAGTAAGCACTGTCCCACCCAGTTTTTAAAGAAAGATTTATTTTTACATTTATTAGTGTGTATATGTCTGTGTCTTATGCCATATGCATAAGAGTGCCCATAAAGTTCAGAAGAGCATGTCCTATCTCCCAAAACTAGAGTTATAAGTAGTTGTAGGCTGCCCAATGTGGGTGCTGGGAATCAAACTGAGGTCTTCTGTAAGAGCAGCAAGTGCTCTTAATTGCTGAGCTATCTCTCTAGTCCTCTCCTGGTTTTTATATGAGTTTTAGAGATACAAACACAGATCCTCATGCTTATGTGCCAAACATTTTACCAATTACGTCATCTCCCTAGCCCTAATACAGGTTTTTACTTTCACTAAAATTAAATTTCTTGAGGAATAAGTATTTAAATTTTTTTACCAGCAGATTTAAGATAGAACCTGGCCTACACATATATGTGTATGTATATACCAATGTAAACCTACAATAAGCATTAAGTTTTGAGAAAAAGCATACGGTTTTCATTTCATTCTAGGTATTTCAAATAAATGGAACCATACACCATGTTGGGTTTGGGGTCTGTTTTCATTTTCATTTGGGTCATTTTCATTTTTCAGAATGTTTTCAAGGTTCACCCCAATGGTATCATGTATTACAGTTCACTGCAGAGAATAATCCCATAACAAATTTTTAAAGTGTACTATGCTAAGAATGAGAGGTATGTGGTATTATACAGACCTATTCTAGAAAGATTCAATGGGCTGAGCTGAAAAAGACCTCATTAGGGTTATGACAGCATAGCTGAACTCTAAGGAAGAAAGAGAAGCTAACTGGGGGTGGAGGGCAATAGTGTTATTTCTGTTCATTTTAATCCAGAGCATTACCCAAAGGACCGTGTATTAGAGACTGAGTACCTAGGCCCTGGTATTATGGAAGGTGTTGAAACCTTTGAGACCACTTCTAGTGGAAGTAAGTCTCTGACCTTTTCCTCTCTCAATTCTTTGCTTTCAGAGTGCCAAGAAATAAAGAAACCTCCTCCATCATGCTCTCTTGCTGTGATGTACTATGTAGCCTCAGGCCAAGAGCAGTAGACAAAAGCAATCATGGACTGAGTCCCAGAAACCCTGAGCCAAATTAAATTTTGCTTCCTATGAGTTTATTACCTCAAGTGTTTTGTCATAGTCACAGAAATCTGACCACAAAAGAAAACTGGTACCAAGAAACAGACTCTGTACAGTATCACATGATGCAGTTCAGAAACATTTGGGATTAGTTTATGGACAAAGTTTGAAGAAACAAGCTACAGAAAAACTTAGAATGCTATAAATGGGCCATAAGTGATGCAGGTAGCCCAGAAGCCCATAATGCTGATAGGAATGTAGACAGTAAAGGCTGTGTTGATGAGGTCTCAGAAATTTGGACTCTACTGTGAATCAGACTAGAAGTCATTTGTGTTTCATTCTGGCAGATGATCTGTCTATGTTTTATCCATCTGCTAAGACTTTCTCTGAGGCTGAGTTTTAAAATGGCAAGGTTGACTTATCAAATATAAGAGGAAGTTAAAGCAACGGGACAACAAAGCTGTGCTGTGGCTACTCATTTAACCTCATCTATAGTAAGTAGAGAGAACAACAAAGCTGTGCTGTGGCTCCTTGTGGCTGCTTTTAACCTCATTTATGGAAAAATAGAGAGCAAAAACATCTGAAAAGCCAATAGTTTAGGGAAAAAGCGTGAGGTGGGGAGTGAAAGGAAAGCACTGTTGCTAAAGTGAGTATCACCACTAAAACAATGCCAAGTACTTTGTACTTGGACAATAACAAAGATACCCGAGGGTCTCTCAAAATCTAGAAGGCCTTTCCCAGTCAAGATTCCACCTGTCACAGGTTCAAAGATTAAAAATAAAATAATAAAAAATAAAAAGTAAAGGTTTTGTTTCGAAGACTTTCCAAGACACTCACTGGAGAAGAGATCTAGAGTTCTTGCCTGCACAAGGTCACCAAGGAACTGTTTTTCCATGTTAAGTCAGAGGATTCAAAGCTGCTATAGTTCAGGGGAATCCCATGCAGCTCTCAAAAAGCAACAGACCTTGGCACTGTCCATGATTTTTATTTTATATGCATGTACCACGAAAGTTATAGAGTCATGGTGGATAATTTCCCTGAGATTTCAAAGCAGAATTTAGAAGGCCAAGCAGTATGTGGCAAGCTCCACTGGAGACCCTAGGAAACCGACTAGGGTGAGGGGGGTAGGGGAGCCATAAATACAAAAGGAGTTTAGGAGCTATGCAAAGACATTTGGGAAGATGGAAAGTTCTGGAAATGGATATCAGCAATGGTTGTTTAACACTGTCAATACTCTTAATGTCACTGAATCACATACATAAAAATGGTTACAGTGGTAAACTTTATATGATATATATTTTACCACAGCTTAACAAGAAGTGAGACTGGCTTTAGAGGTGTTGAGTCTGAATACCTGTAAGGTGGTAATGGAGAATGAATAAATAGAAGGATCTAATAAAGGAGCAAAAATGGAGAATATATTGAACCATAAATAACTCTAAACTTTTAATTTACAAAACAACAATACCTAACATGTAGTGGGTATAAAAACATAATCAAGTGGAAAGAAAAGAAATAGAAAAAGCCAATACCCACCCGAACAGTTACTGTGTGATTTGCAGATGGTCTTAAGGAAGGCAAACGAATCCCACACCGAGGCATTTTTCTCATTTCCTCAATAGGAGTTCCCAGCCACTTCTTATCTGGAGAAAGGTTAGGTGGAACGTATTTAAGGATCTTCCTTTCTGTTCTTTGATGTCTGACTTCACATTGTTCTTTTCTAAAGTCAAGACAAATATATTCAGTCATGAGCTAGTTACTGTTTTAGTTTTCTTAAATATGCATGCACAAATCTTACAAAGAATATTAATGTTTTTGTGTACCAAACTTGCTTTATAAGGAAGGCTTACAATTTTAAAACCCCAGAGCTCATTTCCAATAGCCTAAAGGAACTTTCAAACATACAAATCACCTTTAAAAACAGAAATGAGTCATAGATGTCACAGATCATAGAATCAGTACTTCACAGAACCATTTCAACAAAGTAAACAGTATCATAAGCCACAAAAAATAACTTAGAAAATTCCTTATAGAATAACAGCAAAAACACATATTCAAGTATACATGAAAAAAAATCCTAGTACTATCATTTACAGTTACAGGTTTTCAGTAAAATTTTTCACCCAAATCTCAATTTTCTCATTTATAAAATATAGTATTACATGACTGCCTATCAGAGTATCAGAGGAAGTATTGTATAAAAGAAGCCTTAGATAGATGCTAAATAACAACTACAGTCAACAAAATATTTTCATTTTTTAATAATGCCCACAAACTCCATAACAATGTCAATGAAACTAAACCTGACTATCAATTAAACATCACTTCTTATTTTCTGCTTCTGGCTTTTAGAATTTATACTTTGAAATCTAGACTTAAATTTAGTTTAGTATATATTGTTACTAAAAATGCAAATAATTTACTTTAAATAATCACTTTCTTAATTCCCTCTACAAATGTAAAACTACATCATGCTGTGGAGGGGTACTCTTAATTGGGAGAGAAGAGGGGATTACCTTCTGTCCTCTGACTTGGGGATTCTCATGAAATGATCTGTAATTTTAGAATCCCTTTTTCCATGCTGCTTGGAACTTCTATACTCTACATTAAGGCTAGAAGAGCTTCCAGATGGCTTGGCACTTAAGTCACTGGTCCCAGCGTTACTCTCTCCTTCAAATTGGAAATGCAATCTAACTTCACTTTCCTTAGTCAAATACCGTTTCCTAACATCGCCGTCAGCGTCTCTGGCTTGGCAACTTGGAAGTTTATTTGCAGTTTGGGAGGAACGATCATCTTGCTCATCAAAGACTGGACTTGTTTCTTCATCTGCTTCTGAATCTTGACAACTATTTTTCGAATTATCAACATCCATTGGTGACTCAGGCTCACTTTCTTTCTCAAACGGAGGCGAATCACCTAGGCTGCTTTCTTGTCCAGTCAATTTGTCATTTTTTGGTCCACTTCCAATGTCCTCGGCACCAACATCTGACAAAGGACTCTCTGGTACCACATCTGCCTCCTCCTGTTGACAGCCTGTACAGTCTTTCACAGACTGGCAAGGTCCGCTGCACTTACAGTTGCTTCTGGCTTGCTCATCTCCTACTGTTTGCTTTGTATTTGCAAGTTTTATAGGTGTAAGAAACTGCTGATTGTCTCTGTCTTCTTCATTATCTGTGTCACTGTGGTCATCAGTTTGGGGTGACTGATCAATGTTAGCATTACTAAGCTGCTTTGGTACCTGAGTCATTGTTGGAGGCTCACTTGCCAAAAGCTGTTCTGCATGCTTCCCTTCATTTTGCCACTTGCACATACTTGCA
>JADRCD010195188.1:0-15718 GCA_019843815.1 Montemys delectorum | reverse complement strand
GTTTTGTCATGGAATATTTTGGTTTCTCCATCTATGATGATTGAGAATTTTGCAGGCTATAGCATCTTGGGTTGTGTTCTCTTAGGGTCTGAATGACCTCTGTCCAGGCTCTTCTGGCTTTTAGGGTCTCCATTGAGAAAGCTGGTATAATTCTGATAAGTCTGCCTTTATATGTTACTTGGCCTTTTTCTCTTACAGCTTTTAATAATTTTTCTTTGTTCTGTGCATTTACTGTTTTGATTATTATGTGTCAAGAGAATTTTCTTTTCTGCTCCAATCTACCCGGTGTTCTATAGGCTTCTTGTACATTTACGGCCCTCTCTTTCTTTAGGTTGGGGAAGTTTTCTTATATGATTTTGTTGAAGACATTTTCTGGTCATTTGAGCTGGGAATCTTCACTCTCCTCTATTTCTATTATTCTTAGATAAGTCTTTTCATTGTGTCCTGGATGTTTTGGGTTAAGAACTTGTTATTTTGGAATTTTCTTTGACAGTTGTGTCAATATCTTCTAAGGTATCTTCTACATCAGAGATTCTTTCTTCTATCTCTTGTATTCTGTTGTTGATGCTTGCATCTATAGTTCCTGACCTCTTTCCTAGGTTTTCCATTTACAGGGTTGCCTCCATTTGTTTTTTTCTTTGCTTCTACTTCCATTTTTAGATATTGGACTGCTTTGTTCAATTTCTTCACCTTTTTGATTGTTTTTTCCTATATTTCTTTAAGGGATTTATTTGTTTCCTCTTTAAGGGCTTCTACCAGTTTACTTGTGTTTTCCTGCATTTCTTCAGAGAGTTATTTATATCATCTTAAAGGACTCTATTATCTTCATGAGATGGATTTTTAGGTTAGTATCCTGGTTGGTTTTCAGGTGTGTTGATATATCCAGGACTTGCTATGGTGCAAGAACTGGATTCTGATGGTGCCAGAGTATATTGGCTTCTGTTGTGTATGGTCTTTGCTTGCCTCTCACCATCTGGTTATCTCTGGTGTTAACTGGCCTGGGTGTCTCTGTCTGTAGCCTGCCTCCTGTGTCCCTGAGTTACTCTAGGTCTCCTGAGAGGCCTGTGGCCCTGGGTGTAGCAGACCTCCTGAGATGCCTTCAGACTGTGCGGCCTTCAGAAGAGCAGACAAGCTGATAGTCTGTCTGCACAGGAGGAAGGCACAGACCAGGCAAACATTTTCTAAACGAGCAATAAAAATACAAGAGCACAGACTTCTGGGTGGTAGAACATGATATGGACTCTGTGTGATGCCTTCTTAGCAGAAAGGTTGCTGCAGAATTTCTTATGAATCTTTCTATTTGGTCCAGAGCACAAATTACTTTTGTCTGAATTACTTCCAGGAGCCATTGTATTGGTTTTGTTTGTTCAGTTGTTGTTTTCCTTTACATATAATAGAATTTAGCTTCACTTGTTGGGGGGGGAGCTCCTTTGTATCTGGGGAACCTGCATAGTTCCAAAAATATGGGCTTGCACTGTAGCCTTCCAGATACACTTGCATTTTAGAAGTCAGTTCCCAGTAGGACTCTCTAGTTGAAGACAAGAGAAAATTCCATTAAATGTAATCCCCCAATGCTGTTTGTATGATGCTCTGACCAAAGTTGCCAATGTCTTACTGTCATAAACTTAGCTAAAATTATTTTGTTTATATTTAAGAGTATATAATGGCTCTTATTTTTTGATATTTTAATGGATAAAAGAAACAGATTTCCCCTGGAGTGTTCACTTAAACACTTACTTTTAAACTATAGGAAAATGTTATTGGAGGACAGTTAAATTGATTAAGTATTTCTCAATTGTAATGTTTTGTCTTAAAGAAAACAGATTAGTCAACATCAAATATAAGAGAAAATTCATTACAAATTAAAAACAAAATCTCTAACGTCTTTGAAGTTATATTGAAATATAAACTTTTAGGAACATCTAATAATTCCTCTATTTTCTAGAAAAAGAAACCAAGAACTAAGAGAAAATTATTTGGTTAAAATTAGGTACTTGATTGTTAAAAATTATATTTGATTTTTTGTTTAGTAGTATTCACTTTACAGTAAGTTAAGCTAATTCATACTACAATTCAAGAGGCACCTAAAAGTTATGATGGAATGGTCATTTGTACAAGCGTATTAAATAAAGCAATAAAATGCTATGATAGAGATTTCATACAATGAAACTTTAATAAGATGCTAAAATAATTAAATATACATCACTATTTATGAAGTAACATCATATCTTTTTATATTTTCAAAGCTGTGTCTGTAAATTGATGGCCAACAAAACTAGGATTTTGGTTACATCTAAAATGGAACACTTGAAGAGAGCTGACAAAATACTAATTTTGCATCAGGGCAGCAGTTATTTTTATGGGACATTTTCTGAGCTACAAAGTCTACGTCCAGACTTCAGTTCAAAACTCATGGGGTATGATACTTTTGACCAGTTCACTGAGGAAAGAAGAAGTTCAATTCTAACTGAGACCTTACGCAGGTTCTCAGTAGACGATTCCTCTACCCCCTGGAACAAAGTCAAGCAGTCATTTAGACAGACTGGAGAGTTGGGAGAAAAAAGGAAGAACTCTATTTTAAATGCATTCGGCTCTGTAAGGAAAATTTCCATTGTGCAAAAGACTCCATTATGCATAGATGGAGAATCTGATGATCTCCAAGAAAAGAGACTGTCCCTAGTTCCAGATTCTGAACAGGGAGAGGCTGCTCTGCCTCGAAGCAACATGATCTCCACCGGCCCCACATTCCCAGGCAGAAGAAGGCAGTCTGTTTTGGATCTTATGACATTCACACCCAGCTCAGGCACCAGCAATCTCCAGAGGACCAGAACTTCTATTCGAAAAATCTCCTTAGCCCCTCAGATAAGCTTAAATGAAGTGGATGTATATTCAAGGCGGTTATCACAAGATAGCACACTGAATATCACCGAAGAAATTAGTGAAGAAGATTTAAAGGTATATACCCGCCATGTCTTAAGATGCACCTCATCCTAACCCCATAATTAGAGTAAATTTTGTCACATAGAACGTATTTCATGGCACCCATCATGGTCTCTGGGTTAAGGATACAATGTCCATTACCTATGTAAGCAACTTGAAAAAAACATAAAACCATTTTTGGTTGTCATTGAAATATCATCCCCACCCCACAAATGTGTTGTAAGCTAAAACAGGGCCTCAATTTTGAGTTTCTTTGCTAGACTCATGATATGATATTCACTTTTATAACTTAATAATTGTCTCCTTTAGTGGTTTTCTAGAAAAAGGTGGAATAGAGTATTATATAAACAAGCAGTTGCATTTATGTAGACACCAAGAAGTATTTCTAAGGCATGACCTTGATAAGCATCACACACACCTGGCTCCTTGACAAGATGGATTCACATTCTTGCCTGCATTTAGTTAGTGTATATTTTCGAATCTTTCAGATCTGTGTTGTACTTTTCAAAGGGTTTAATTTAAGGAAGATCTGTGAAGCTCAGAATAAATTAGTGTGCCAGTAGTCAGACTGAAGGCCTTAACACTGTGTGTTAAGGAGAAAGAAAAAAAGATTTAAAATAGAAAACAATGGAAAACAGGAGGGCTAGTGTTTACCAAACAATGGATGTGCCTTAGATGAAGTTAAAAACAGAGTCCCAGTGATGATATATTTAATGGTGCCAGTCTTTAATAAAGTTAACTTTTGGGCACTTGCAATTCATTTATATCTCTGGGCCTGAGTTCACTCTGTCATGAAATAAATGGATAAGTAATTCTCAAAAATATATGTTCAGTATTTCTATAATATTAAACTGACTTGATAAAAGATAATTCACCTACATGATTTAATATCCATCTAAATAAAATTCCCAAATTGAAGTCTATACATTTTGGCTTGTGTGCATTTTAAAGAAATCTTTCTTTTCCTGATTTTATTACTAAGTCATTAATCATTTTACATTCCAGGCAAGGCGCTTTATCTCCTTCACTGGCTCATCATTGTCCCTATTAACAGAGAAACAAAATAACATTCTGAGAAATTCAGCATCTTCTATCCATTCTAACATCCTATGATGTTACTTGTTGGTCTTGAATTTAAATAAAGGGCAGTTTAGTTCAACAATCTAATTTTTAATCAGTGAACCTTATTCCAAGTTAACAGGATTCCTTCTTCATGTGTTTAATGCCACTTAATGAATGAACTTCATGGATTTTTGTGAGGGAAGTTCCATGTTTTTCATTTAGAATATATAGAATCTCTTTTTCTCACATTTTGAAGTGTAGCTTTCAAAAGAAAAAGATTTTAGAGGAATATATTTAGGACTGGATTTTGTAATTTATGTCATAGCAAGAAAAGCAACCCTGAAATGCCTAAGGACTATACAAACATAAGCCAGCTTTTAAAATAGAAGACTCAGTAGCTAGCAAGTTCCAAATTGCCCTTGTCCATGGATCACTGATTCAGGTTCAGTCATGAGGAGTTCTGTTCATTTGACAGAATGTGTGGGCTGTAAAGCATTTAAATGCTAAGGTTTGCGCAGTCTCACTGTGTTTGTTACTTTTAAAACTATATTGCTTGAGCAGATATCCTATCCTATTCACTGTGGCCATCATCACCATGGTACTATTCCCTTATTTCCCTGAATTCAAAACAAAAGCTCAGTGGCAGCATGGAATGGGATTGTCTCAGAATCACACTTCTTTTCTCAGGAGTGTTTTATTGATGATGTGATAAAGATACCCCCGGTGACAACATGGAACACATACCTCCGATATTTTACTCTCCATAAAGGCTTACTTGCAGTGCTGATTTGGTGCGTGCTGGTTTTTCTGGTTGAGGTAAGAATGGTTGGAACTTGTTACTATGAGTTTAAATTAAGGATAAAAATGCTCTATGTATTCATATGGGCATATACACATGTATATGTGCATGTGTACAGTGGTAGTTTCCTGTAAAATTCATAGCTTCTAAAAACCAACAGGAGCTGGTGAGGCAGCTCTGTGGTTAAGGGCTGGCTGCTTTCTCGGAGGACCGAGTCAAATTGCTAGCACCCACATGGTGGTTCACAACATCTGTAACTGAAGTCCCAGGCATCTGGTGTTCCTTTCTGGCCTCTATGAGTACAACATGTATGTAGTATACAGACATGTGTGCAAACAAAAACATTCATACACAGAAAAGTAAGTTAAAACTTTTAAAATCTGCAGTTAGAATTACTATCAATATTTTAGTACTTCAGACCTAAGAAAATATACATAAATACAAATGCTCTATATGATAAATTGTCATAAAATAAAATTAATTGGAAATATTTTATATATTCAAAATACTTTGATTCATACATATTGTAAATAGATTACTATAACAAAGTCAATAACATAACTGTCATCTTAAGTGACATTTTTGTTGTTTTTGTGACAAGAGCTACTAAAACCCATAATCTGACAAGTACAATATAGTTTATTATACTCCTCACATCATTTATTACATTTTTATATATTTAGTTTTTAACAGGTTCAGAAGCCCAGCCTCCAAAGAGTGTATATGAGTTGAAGTTAAGTACTGAAAAGAATTCTAGATGTTCGCCTGTGTAGTAACGATGCAGGCAGTGACTCATGGGGTAGCCAGCCTTACTTGCTGGCTGCACCTTTGTCTCTGGCAGCTCCTATTGAGGGAAGCTGGGCACCTTTCACAATGGCATAATTACTTCATTGTTTGCTGACCTGCAACACAAGAATGCAACATTATTACTTCACTCTAGTATTTTTTCCTGTTGCCATGATAAAGCACCTCAAAAGTCGAGAGGATAATTTTTATGTTTTTATTTTTTGGCTTTCTGTTTGAGGGAACGTCCACGGAGGATGGGAAAGGAATGATAGCAGGAGGAATAGGTTGGCAGGTCATACTGCAAGCACATGCTGGAAGCAAACAGTGAAAAAGAGGGGCCAGGCTGTAAACCTGAAGGCCTGCTCAAGAACCCCAGGATTCCATAGCCTTCCTGAACAGCATAGTAGCTTGAGACCAAGTATTCAAACACAGGAATATTTAGGACAGTTTGCATCCAAATCAACAACATTCACCCGAGGAAAAAAGGACACTTTGTCATCAGTCAGGAAATAAACTATAAAAAAGGAATGCAAATGCCTTATGACTGCCTTTAAAGGGAGGGAGGGTAAGGAAGGGAAGGGTTGGGGGCGGGGTTCATAGTGGACAAAATTCAATGATGCTCTCTTCAGAAAACAATCTAATGGTGTGCTTCTCTTTCTTTTCTTTTTCCCTCCCTCCCTTCCTCCCTCCCTTCCTCCCTCCCACCCTCCCTCCTTTCCTTCCTTCCTTCCTTCCTTCCTTTCTTCCTTTCTTCCATTTTTTTTGTCAATATCTTATAGGCATTGGCCAGTTAAGTAGCTCTCAAATGCTAGATTAAAAGAAGGCAGTGATATGCACAATTTTACAACTAAACAATAGATTTGCTAATGTTTAAGTATGTTGTTTTCTTTCAATCAAAATTTACTTAGACTTTGTTTTAGTCTAAATTTTTTCTTCGTGTAGATTCCTTTTGGCTACTGGAATGTTTCCTGGTACATCCCATCATGGAACAGGTGCCAATCCACAGTGGTAGTTGTTTTTAAAACATTGTTTAAGTCCTTAATGACGAGAGATTCCAAAATGCATATCCTCCTCTATTAAAGTGATTTAGCTAATTTTAAGCCTGAATAAGGGCTTTATTTCTATTTAGGTTTACGACTTTTTAGCATCCATTCTGTGTATGTATCTCTTTTGTAATAGGAAATAAACTTTGTGACTCACACTGTCTTTTCCTATTTCTTCACAGCTACTTAAGCTAGGGGTAGGGGAGCTAATATTTCTCAGTCAAGTGTTATTTTTGAAAAAGTGCATATTTTGTATTTTCCCTAAAAAGCAATGTTGTCTGTAAGTTCTTAACACTGAGCAAATAGACTCTTTCTAGTGCCCTTTCTTGGCAGTGTATTATGGACTAGAAAGGGAAAATGTAAACACTGGTTTAAGGGATGCTTACAATAACCTGATGGTGCTTATAGTGCAGCATCTCAAGATCCAGTTTGCTCCTTTGTCTTGTGGTCTTTAAGATTGTATCAGAGGGCCGCTGTTTCCCTTTGTGAATAAGGAGTCCCTGGGTGGCTTTACATCTGTAATAAAATGGAGATTGTAGCGAACTTCCATAAAGCTACCTTTGCTATTCAGAGATAGAGTCCTCTTAGCACATCTTCTTTCTTGTGAATGTGAATTTTAGGGTATTATTTGTCCCACAAAATCTGTGAAAATCTATGAATTACAGTGTATTGCATTCCATGTGATATGACACGTGTGTTACCTTCTCACCTTTAGAAATGGAACATGATTATTACTTACTTTGTTGCCGCTACAGCTTAATCATCCAAGAGTGTCCCTCTTTGAAAAACCACATGAGCTTTATACAGTCTTGAAGCTTGTTGAGATGAAATAATAGTTTGTATTCCATCGTTTCTTTAGCTTCCAAATATTTTTCCTAAAGGCCTCCTACCAAATATTTGAAAATAGTTTTACTTACTGTAGTCAATAAATATAGTTTGGATTGGTCAATCTATGTGACAGGCAGGAAGTTACTTCATTAGGATCTAGGCCCCTTAGAAAACTTTCAAAGAGCTGTTTGTTTTCCATTGGTAAGTAGGTATTTGTCCTGTTGCTCCTATTCAGTGTGTTGGCAGTGCCGATGCTGCTGATTGTCCTCTTCTTGGATCAAAGGAAAGGAGTAGGAATTGAGAGGTGGTTCAGAACATGTGCCCCATCTACGGTCTTGAGTCACTGGATTAGTCTGAAGATTGAGAAAGACTTTTGTATAAGAATGAAGACATTTTAAAAGCTTAGATTATTGCCGGGTTTCTTGCTTTGGATTAACTTGAGTCTTAAGACAGCAGAGGTTTTCCTTTTTTACTGAGACAATGCACTATGTGTACACTGAGAAAACATGAGAATTAAAATAATACCATTAGATCTTCATCATAAAAGCTAATATGATAAACTAAACTTAAATGTCTTATTTAAACAGACAACCCTTGACTTTCCTGTATGATTCAATAACTAGTGTTTGTGGAACAAATGAATGTGCAAAATGAGAAAGTGGAATTCCATAAGCTTAATTTGCTCTTACCCAATAGTGTCATATAAAGCACTGGCTGAAGTGACTCCAGATGTGTAAAGCCAAGGCACTAAGAGTGTGTGTACTTCGATGTTGGTCATATTGAATTTAGAAATGAGTATGGGAGGCATAGGTAAAGATTCTAGAAGAAAATCAACTGTGGATTATTCCATTCCAGGTGGCTGCTTCTTTATTTGTGTTGTGGTTGCTTAAAAAGTGAGTATGTCACACTTTATGTGGATTACGCTTTGTTTACATTTGGAGATTATAAACTATTTCAATATCTATTATGTTTCATTACACCCTTCTATATTCCTGCAGACTATGAGGGGAGAAAAACATGTTTCAGTAATTCTTCAGAACAAAGAATTTGGGTTCCAGAACAAAGACACTAAATTCTGCACTCAAGCTCCATGTGTAACATTGTATAGTGTTTTGCATGTAGCCTATGCATGTCACCACACACACTTTAAAACATTTCTATATTTACATGATGCCCAGTATAATGTAATTTTCATTTAAAGTAGTTGTTATAATGTATCCTTTAGGGAAATGATGATAGGAAAAATAAGTGTGCATGTTCACTAAAGATACAATTTTAAGAATCGTTTCCTCAGTAAACTGATGTCTGAATCCATGGATACTCAGAAGATGCATAAGGTTTACTATATTTGTTCAAGTTGAAAGCTGTTCAGTGCCTTTGTCTCTTCATTTCCAAAATATATGTTGTTTTCAGTTTCCATGAAGAGCAATAAAATATATGAGAAACAGTTCATATTTAATAGTTTCTACTAAGTATTTTGTTCAAATAAAGATCAATTACTTCTATTTCAATTATGAGAAACTTTAATACCTCTTGGCAATATGAAGTATATAAAACTAAGGGTGTAGTCTCTTTTAAGCCAGCATCTCATGTTTCTTTATACTTATTTTTATTAATGATTCAGTTGAAAAGTTTGGTTCTCAAATAACCTTTTTCTTTTTTTTACAGCAACCCTGTTAATGGTGGAAACAATGACACTAAAATTGCCAATAGCTCCTATGTTGTGGTCATTACCAGTACCAGCTTCTATTATATTTTTTACATTTACGTGGGAGTGGCTGACACTTTGCTTGCCCTGAGCCTCTTCAGAGGTTTGCCGCTGGTACATACGTTAATCACAGCATCAAAAATTTTGCACAGGAAAATGTTACATTCTATTCTTCATGCCCCTATGTCAACCTTCAACAAGCTGAAAACAGGTACTTTTGATTAAGTATGTAAAATGGAACTGCCTGCTTGTCGTCTGTGGAGCTTATCAGCTTACTTGCTTTCCAGTAGCCGCATGAGCGAACACAGGCATCTGCCCCTCATGAAAACTATCTAGTTTCACATTTCTAAGGTATTGCAGGCAAGCATACCCATGGTTCCCAGTATTTCTGTATCAGCCTAGTAGAGTAAATTATTTTGTTACGATGTGATTCTGGTAAAATTGTCTCACTAGAAGCAGCCTCTTCTGGATAACTTGGCCTTTTTCTTCTCATATATGTATCTTGATGGGAAAAATAACTGTTTCTTGAGACTCTTCAAGAGTGGTCATATGAATGCGTTAGATGACTTTTGAGGGGAAAGCGAGATATTTTATGATTATTTTGAGACAATTATAGTACATGGTCCTTGTATAATGCATTTGACACCAATTTAATTACAGTCACAGAAAGGAAGAGAACTTTAAAAATAGAACCAAACATTTCAAAACCTATCGAAAGAGGGGTCTTTGAAAATGTGGTGCATTGATTCCTCTATGGGTTAACTTACTTTAAAGACGATGAAGATAATAAGCCTCCTAAGTTCTCTTTCACTGGAAATCCTGCTGTGTGGCACTAAGCCAGAGAAGTACTGGTACATAAAAATGAATAAAGTATCATTCTTGTCCTGAAGGAGCTCACAAGCAAGGACAGATGTCAGGCATAGAAATTAAACCAAATGTAGAATAAGTTACAGAATTGAGACTTTTTAGTGTAATCTGTTTCTAAAAACCACAAATGTGCATCAGATTTTTTTAATTTTTTTGTATTTTTTTATTAGATGTTTTCTTTATTTACAATATCTCCTTTCCCAGGTTTCCCTCCAAAAAGAAAAAAAAGAAAGAAAGAAAAAGAAAAAAGAAAAGAAAAGAAAACAAAAATAAAAACTAAAACAATCTCCTGTTCCCTCCCCCCTTCCCCTGCTCACCATCCCACTCCCTCCTGCTTCCTGGCCCTGGCATTCCCCTACACTGGGGCATAGAACCTTCACAGGGCCAAGGGCCTCAACTCCCATTGATGACCGACTTGGCTATTCTCTGCTATACGCATGCTGCTGGAGCCACGAGTTCTCCCCTTTTGTACTCTTTGGTTGGAGTTTTAGTCCCTGGGAGCTCTGAGGGTACTAGTTAGTTCATATTGTTGTTCGTCCTAAAGGGGCTGCAAACCCTTCAGCTCCTTGGGTCCTTTCTCTAGCTCCTTCATTGGGGACCCTGTAGTCAGTCCAATGGATGTCTATGAGCATCTTTTTATAGGTGACAAAGTTAAGGGTTGGAGTACGAGAAAGATTATATTTATCCTGGAGCCTTTATGTCTCACCAAAGGGTTGCTTCATTTGCATATGATCCTGGTCATCCTCTTTTATTCTAAGAACCTTAGAACTAAGGGAAAGGCCAAATCACTTGATCCAGTGATTTTATTTTTATAGAATTCTAAACCCCAAGAAGTAGGAGTTCTCTCACATTTCTGGCAGAGTTAAACATGGACCATGAAACACAGTGGAAAGGACACAAACATTTGAGGCTTAGGCTTAGTTTCACTACACATGCGTGGTAGTTATGGCTGTCAGCAGCTTATGTGAAATCAATATTAGCATATTTCTGCCATTCTTTTCTGTGGGGGTGTTGCTCCCAAAGGAAGTGGACTAGACATCCTCTCTTTCCCAAAATCCACTCACAGCATACTCTCAGCCCTCTCTGTTTCCCCTGTTAGTGATCACCATATATTCTTCTTTTCTCATCTTCCCAAAATGTCATCTGTGTCTCAGGTTAATTCCTCACCACTTTGTGTTGTGTTCCTCCTTATTCATTCTCCTATAACTAAAACAGCAAATTGATCTTAGAAGATCTCCAATCAGCTTGCTCTCATTGCTTGGTTGTTGTGGTACATATAGAGTTTGCTTTAGGATTCTCCTCGGTTACTGAGTTATTTTGCTTTACTTTGTAACAACTTCTTGGAATTTCCCTTGCAGAAGCCCTTCAGAAGTGTGCATTGACCATGATTTTCCTTGACATTGATTTTCTCTGGCTTTTTTACTTTCTTCTGTTACTTTCTCCCACTTTGTCATACTCAAATGACTTTCTGATCATATAGACACATAATATAGGTCCTCTGAAAAGTGTGGTTATATTAGACAGAAACTCTTGGTTGAGATAAAATTTGAAATATAAATATCAGTGTTTTGCCCAAGCATACTTTCAGTTTTAAGTAGTTATTACAAATGTCATGGGATATACATTCTTTCTCTCAGTTATTTATGGAAGGATGTACATAATGGATATCCATATAGTATATTCACAAAATACCCTAAATGAATACATTAACTGATATATCACATGTCTGCATCAGTCTTTTTACCTTTGTCTGTGGGTCACATAAAATAGACGTGGAATTACCCTATTGACCTTAAAAGTCTACTATCTGGGGAAAGAGATAAGACATACACACACAAGTAGTTGTGATATATCGCACGTATGCAGTCTCTGCAACTCAGATGTGCAACAAGGAGAGGAAGCGATTGTTTCCAGATGCAGTAAATACTCTACTCTCTTGCAGGCAGGTTATTTGTGTTGACCAGGAAAGAGGTACAGATTTGACAAGAGGAGAAAAGGCTTTTAGATAGAAGGAAAAAAACACATGGGCAAAGTAGGAAAAGGTAGACTAAAGGATAGACATACTTACTAGAAGCAGTGGATTTGAATAGAGGGAGCTAGGTTAGTTAAGGACAAATTATGGGAAAGTATTAAATATTAAACAAAGAATTTTGGACTTTGTCCTGTAGGTAATAGTGAGTGAGTGATAAGGTTCACTATTACATTGTTGTCACAGTGTTATGTTACACTTTATCTAACTGTTTGCTTAGCTCCTTTTTAGACAATGAATTCCTGCACTTCTGTTATTCCTGTAGCCAACATTGCCCAAAAGCATGTAGTAGACATGGAATTTTTAGTTCATTGAGGCAACAATCATGTGATATGTTTGTCTGGAATTTAGAATACAGGTTGAAGCTTATATTCCCAATAAAGGAGCTAGACAAAATAAAAAAGGAAGTCTGAGCCGGGCAGTGGTGGCACATGCCTTTAATCCCAGCACTTGGGAGGCAGAGGCAGGCAGATCTCTGAGTTGGAGGCCAGCCTGGTCTCCAGAGTGGGTTCCAGGACAGCCAGGGATACACAGAGAAACCCTGTCTCAAAAAAAAAAAAAAAAAAAAAAAAAAAAGTCTGGTGTGTACTGAGACAGCTGTGGGTTCTGGATCCATGCATCTAAATGGCAGCAAACCCTGCAGGCAGGGCGAATACGCCCTGTGTGCTGGAGTCGGACATAAGAGATTGATGAGAGCACAGCCATGAAGGGATCTGAAGACTGAGAACGCAGAAGTGAAGTCTGACTGGTATAGTGACCAGACATTTCTGCCCTTAATTATAGTAAGAGCTTGATTAAAGACATTGCTTGGAGCTGAGTCTTAGGGGACTCTGTGTTTTATAGAAGTTCAAAAGTAGGAGGCAATAACTTAAACACACACTTAGAATTCTCAACAACGCTAATATTTGTACCTTCTTGATTTTCTGATTAGATGATAATTCTTATTTTAAATGCTTTGCTGTACTGTGAATTTAGGATAAAATATATTGGTGTCCTTCTAAAAGTGATTAATTTTTGAGAATTTTTATTTGTATCACAGGTGGGATTCTTAACAGATTCTCCAAAGATATAGCAATTTTGGATGACTTTCTGCCTCTTACCATATTTGACTTCATCCAGGTTTGTAAAGAATAACTATTATCGAGTTTTTCTACTTGCCATTAAGTTTTCTGAATAGTTTCAAAATGAAGCAAGTGAATTTTTTGCTAATTTCCCACATACTAGTTGAAGTCCTGACTAGTGAATAAGTTTTATGAAGAGCAGCAATATTTAACAGTCACAAATTTAGTGAATTCAGAAACTAGCTATGTCTGTTTATTTCAGGAAGGCCCATGTTATGATGTTATGATACTAGCCTCTTGAATTGATTTGAAAGGTACAAAAGATCGTTTTCCACCTAATCATTGACCATAAAATTTGACTGATAGAACATTTCTTAAGTCCAAGACGGAAATGAAAACAAAGTTCCTGGAGAGGCTACACTCTAGTCCAGTCATACCCATGAATTCTTAAACACAAATTAGCTAAACAGTTTCCCCACAAAAATATAACTTAATGGAGGGATAAAAAATGGGTTGTTGAAAAATGTGAAGGAAAAGAAATATTCAGAGTCTGTGAGCCTCTCCTTGGGTGGCAGCTGTGACAGACCTCCAGGGTAGTCATGCTGTGGAGATGACTGGAAGTCACTTAATAACAAAAGAAGGCAATGGAGTGGAGACTGAAGTGACCTTGAAGATGCCACATTAGGACTCCAAAGTCACAGGATTTATGGGATATGTGAGCTGATACTGTTGAGCCAGGCACAGTTTTCTGAGCACACTGACAGCTTCCTTAAGCTTCAGAGAGCAAATGCACTTGGGGAAATAGTTGTAACCCAACACTGCCCTTCTTGGAATGGTACATTCTCATAGCTTATCCCTTCTCTTCTCTCCAAAATAGTACTGCATTTCTGAAAACTTGAAAAAGATGTGGCACTATTACCCTTGTGTGTATACACACAAGCCACATCAGCAGATGCAGAGAAACCAGCTGTTGGTTTTCTTCCTCTGAAATGATTGGCATAATTAATACACTTACTGTACTAAGTGAAATGTGTTTTGGATTTTTAGATATAACTTCACAGTAGCAGCACCTGTTGGAATTTTTTTTTTAACCCAAGTTTTGTTTACATACCCAAAAGTGTTATTTTATGTGTGTTTTTTAAACATGAGACATTTGTTTCCCATTCTAGGAGAATAAACCATAGGTCCATAATATAAGTATATTAAATACTATATATAAAATATAGTGCAATGCAATATAATATAGTATGGTACAAACTGGAATGAGGATATCAATCTGGATCTCTCCGCAAATGTCTTAAAAATGGTGTTTGAGTGATAAATATTTTTTTTATGGTCTCCCAAGTATCTTCTGTTATTTAAAGTTTACTTCAAAAATCTGGGAGAGCTAATTTTCAAATATTTATCTTACAGATTAAAGGTTGTTTGACATTTGTGATGGCTTTCCAGTCCTTCTATGTATCTTAAACAGTTTTAGCTCAAGTCCTAGAGGTGCTAAAACTTCACGAGGTAGCAAATCTCTCAAAGATTTCCATTGATCTTAGTTAGACCCACCCTACCCATTTCACTTCAAGAGACCAGCCAGCAAGGCCATGGAAACTAGTACATGAAAGTTACACTGAGTTGGTTTACAATTAACACATGCTTGACATCATGTAGACCATTTATCTGGTAAACTTGTAGTACCATTGCAAACAGTATTGTAATTCTCTGGGATGTAATATAGTGAGATGTCTGCATTGCATAGTCAAGATTCATTTTGATAGTGTGGATAGGAAAAATACCTAATTTCAAATGAAATCCATCTACTATAAACATTTTGAGTTACTGGAGTATCTCCAGTTATTACAGTAGGAATAAATTAGTTGAGATATGAATAACACTTATTAAATAATACTCCTTTTAATATTAAATATGAAAAATTAGGGTCAGAAAAGTGAACTGTCTACATGATTAAACCTATGTTTAAAACAGATATTTGTAACTTAAAATGTTCCATTAAGAACGTTTCATTTTAAAGGACTCTTCAACAAAATCACAAAAGGTAACATTTATACTAAAATTATTTTTGAACATTTAATTTTTCAAAGGACTGGATGAAGAAAATCATAATCATTTAACATTTACTTCTTATACAATTTATAGTAATCTCATAAATAAAAATATCCCAAAAGTCGAAAGCACTGTGTAAAACTTCAGCAACTGAACTATCAGCAAACTAAACAATTTTAAAATTTGTTTCTATGCCACCTACAGAAACTGTCTTTGAGCTGGCACTTTACTCATGGATGTACATTTCCTTACTGATAATAGTGCAGAGTCTTAAGTATATGTGCAGACACAACTCAGCAACACACCTTGTCCACTTTACAAAGTGAAAAAGTCACTCACCACCATGTTCTCTTTGACCCTGCAGTTGGTGTTCATTGTGGTTGGAGCTATAATAGTCGTCTCTGCTTTACAGCCCTACATCTTCCTAGCAACGGTGCCAGGGCTAGTAGTCTTTATTTTACTGAGGGCATACTTCCTTCATACCTCACAACAGCTCAAACAACTGGAATCTGAAGGTACAGCATGGAATGGGTTGCAAGGTTC
>JADRCD010195186.1:0-15414 GCA_019843815.1 Montemys delectorum | reverse complement strand
GTTCTAAAAATATCTTTTGGAAACATTAAAGAGTCTCTGAGTGTACTCTGTAGGAACTTAAAATGAACCTGTAGATAAAGTCACATAATATTTACGTCCTAACCTGTTTGAATTTTATTAATTTTGTTATGTCCTCTGTTTTCACCAAGATAAGCACCATAGTTGACCTTGATGATTACTAGACTCCAATGTTTTATACAGCACCAACTTGGGAGCTTCAGTTTTGTTTACATTATTGCTACATTATGAGAAAATATGACACTGAATGCACTTCAAAAATATGTTTTTCATATATAATGGAAAAACACTGTGTTCCACATTGACGAAATGGTACTTGAAATTTGCCTAGTTCAGTGTGTGCTTGGTGGGGACAAAGTGACATGGATCCTGCCTCTGGGACAGGGCACATGTGTGAACCTCCATGAGTGTCAATGGTTGCTGTGGGCATTAAGGCTTATTTGTATAATAGTGTACAGATTTCACATTCCTCTGAAGAATGTCCTCCCTGCTGACTCCATGAAAATTAGAAAGAGCACAAGCCCAGGAGCTGAGGTTGTAGCTCAGTCTAAGCAAAAGAGTAAATGTGGGACCTTTAAGACAACTCTTAAGGCTATGGGAAAGAGCTCTAAATCCATGAGTTCAGAATATGTATAATTTCTCAACTATGCAAAATATAAAGATGCGGTAAGTATTATGAGGGGATTCATGAATGTAAAGGAACAAAGGCAGCTACATTATAAGCCAACTTGTTAGAAGAGATAAATGTCAGCAGATTCCTGAGTTCAAGGTCATCTTGGAATAGGGGGCAAGGTTAGGACCAGGTGTGGTTAAAGTTATTATTTCAGGGCAAGGTCCCACCCAACTAGCTTGTTATCTGTGCTTAACAAAGGCAGACAAACCTCTGAATCCTTTTACATTGATAAGGGAAAAAAAAAAGAAACTTGATTGGTGTTTCTTAAGAATCAAAGGGCTGAGCTGATGCCAATTCATAAGAGGATCTCAAGGAAACCTGGAGTAAATGACTGGACTGATATGTAAAACAAGAGACTGAACCTGCGTTCTGCAGGAGATGAGCTGTTCTGAGAATTTCTTAGGATTAAAAGGGAGAACTGCTTGCAGACCTCATAAAAACGCAGAAGCCAGCCAGACAAGGGCAGTGAGTTCTCTGAGAATAGAAAACAGAACACAGGTCTGCAGCTTGGATCCAGGCATTGACTTCCAGTAGGTTTTGTTTGTTTGTTTGTTTGTTTGTTTGGCAGCTCCCAGACATTCCTTCTCCCCTCTCCAAGCCTAGGCTGGTCCTTGGTAGATGTAAGTGCAGTTCTTTTCTTCAAAGGTTATTGAAGACTGACTAATGTACTCATACTTCAGTAAAACTCATATATACATGGGGCAGACAGAACAAACTTTAACCTTGTATGAACCTGAATGATGAACTTTAGATTTTTCGTTTCTTTTATTTTGTCACATCTGTAAACTTATACCCTTTACATCTGGAATTTCAATGAATCCATGAATCATTGTATTCTACAGAGTGTTGGGGGGACATCCTCTTGGAGAAGGGGGAGGAGGAATGGGATGAGGAACTGTGGGAGGGTGGACCACAAAAATGATTAATTAATTTAAAAAAATATTGAAAGATTACAGTATGTCAACACAAACAGATAAAAATAGATAGAGGCAAAGCAAGCATGGTGTACATTCTTTCAAGGTAAGGTGCATGTTTGTCGATTTTAGTGACATGGTCATGAACTAACGAAGAAACTCAAAGTTTAATTTAAAATGCCCATTCAAGGTAGAAATGTAGTACCTCTATATTTCTAAAGCATTAGAAAGTGAATTTCACATAAATGATTCTCTAATTGAAAAATATTGATGTACTAGAATCTGCTTTCAGTAATAATTGTACTGATATCTAATCTCATGACTAAATTTTTTACTATTTGTCCAATTCTTTGTCACATTTTGTACTACATGTGACCCACGTAATCAATTGAAAATTATTTATTTTTAAACTTAATATTTGATTGATATTTGTTTTTAATAATCCAAGGAATTAGAACACATAGAAGATATAGGATGTTGATCCATAATGTACCACTGACGAACATCATTCTTTTGAAGCCTGAGAAATGATTTTAAAAAAGAAGTTGAATTGAAGTGAAAAGCATAATAGCTCCCTAATTTTTTTTATTAATATTAGCTTAATGTCCATTGCAGGTCAGATGTATGATGAAACAATTCATAAGTAAAATGAATAATGTCTCTAATTGATAATAGATATTAAAGTTAGAATAAACATTAAGGAAAGAGATAAAATAAAATTATCTACTTCTCTCTTAACCTTATCTCTACCATCAATTACTTTTTAAATTATAAATGGCCCTTTATACACTTTCATCCCTCTTAAATGTATTTCAGTAGAAAGAATCCACTTTTCATAACAGTTATTCTCCCCCGTAGGCTTGGTTTTAAGAAATTTTCCTTGAGAATCTTATCCTAATATAAAAACCTATAAAAACTATTGTAGAAACCTTACATAGACTGTGGTTACCATGTACATGGCTACAAAGAGTGATATTCTTTAAATCTCTAACCACACAAAATCTATCCCTGAGCTTTACAAAGAGAAATGTTTGAAAGTTCCAAATAATATAGCTTCAAACAAAGCATAAACAAAATAAATATTAGGAGTCTATTTTCTACCATGTTATTTTGCAACCAGCAACATTTCTAGTAGGTATTTACTTATTTATGTCAATTCATTGTTACTTTATGGCTCTTATAAAAGTAGACAGTTGTAGGATGTACACTACATCAATTATTGATAGTATGATATGCATAATGTGAAAGAATTTTTGTCTACTAAGAGAAGATACCATGAAAAAATAAACTAGAAAAAAAAACACTCTCATATCACAGAAGAAAATTAGGAAAGAAACTGAGAAAATACAATGGATTAATATTGATTTTAAATAAATAAGAAATGAAGTTTAGCAGAAAATCACAAATTTTGAAATTATACTTTCTAAATTTGATAAACAGATAAAATTGGGAATGTTAAAAAATGACATCATGACATTTGCTGATAAGAGAATGGACCTAGATAAAAATCATCTTTAATGTGGTATCACAGGAAAAATTATGATATGAAATTTTCTTGTTTGTAGATATTAACCATTAACTCAGAGATAATCAAATGATAATATATATTGCCAGGCAGTGGTGGCGCACACCTTTAATCCCAGCACTTGGGAGGCAAAGGCAGGCAGATTTCTAAGTTCAAGGCTGGCTTGTTCTACAGAGTGAGTTCCAGGACAGCCATGGCTACATAGAGAAATCCTGTCTAAAACCCCCCTCCCCCCAAAAAAGTTACAATATGTAGAGCCAGAGAGGTTAAATATAGAATAAGGGACTAAATAAAGAGTACAAACAGACATTGTTGAAAAATACAAATATAATACATATTAATGAATATATGGGGACTGAAATCAAGGGAACAAATTTGGAGGGAGATTAGAAAGAGAAATGAGGTGAGAAAATAGAGGAATAAGGGAAGAAATCCAAGAAGAGACTTCTAAAATTAAAGACCATTTGAGGGGTAGTTTGGAAATCTAATACAGTAGAAACTTTAGTATATGTATATGTACATGTGTACATACATATGATTGGAAGCTAAATAAAAATCTCATACTACTGGGGGAGACAGAGCCCAATGTGGCCATCGATTGTCACCAAGAAAAACAGCCAGTACCAGGATTCGGTTACATGTGATTGAGTTGTTGGACAAAGGAGTGCCCTGGGAATCCTTAAACAATGCATTCTGTTGCTGAGACTATAGATTGTTCTCCACAAGTTAATAGCCAGTTCCCATTGCTGATGGCAACATATAAAGAACCCATTGAACACAAAGAATTTTAGTTGACACCTACATAGAACCTTGCGCTCTGCATTTGACCAAAAGACATATGTAAAATCCAATCCAGCAAGCCTTTTGAACTACAGTGGTGTACTACCTGCAACACAGACTAGATAAATGGTAGCATAAAGCTTGTAGAAGTAGCTAACTGATATCTGATTTGACTTAAAGTGTACTTTGTGAGATAGAATCCATAGTTAACACTGCTTGGCTGATCAAGATCCAGGGAGTAGATAGAGTTAGGTCTTAGGGTAAAACCAAATTACAGTTTTACTAAAAAAAAAAAAGTATCAAAAAAATTACTCCAAAATATATTCTTAGCCATCAATATGTAAGTTACCTCTAGCATCAATGGGAACAAGCATATATCCACCCCACTCCCCAGCCAGATATTATACAGAGTGATAGACCTTGAAACATTCAGCCCTAAATAGAATGTCTCTATCAAATACCTTACCTCAGGTCTTAGGGAACCCCTATGGAAAGGAGGAAGAAATAGCCAGAGGGGATAGAGAATATCAAGTAAATAGGGCCCTCTAAATCAACATGATTAAAGCTCCTCTGAGCTCATGGAGACTGAGGCAGCATGCACTGAGCTTTAATGGTCTGGACCAGCTGCTCTGCTTACATTATGGTTTTCAGTCTAATGTTTTTATAGGATTCCTAAGTGTATGAATGAATGGGTCTGATTCTTGTAAGTAGCTTCTCTTGAGCTTTTTTCTTTCTGTTTTGTCTTGTCCAGTTCTGAGATGATACACTTTGTTTTGTCTTATTATTTCATTTTTTATATTTTAATAATATCTCTTAAGAATTTTATTATGAGAGAAGGAAACCTGGATGGAAGGAGAAGAGAGAAGTGGGAGGAATTATAAGTAGTGGAAGGAGGGGATACTAGAATATATTATGTGGGAAAAGCCTTCCATTTTAAATAAAAGCAGTGGGTGAAGAAAGGTTAAAAAAATGTTAAATAGAGTTGTATGCATTAAGTAAAAATATATCACTAGTTAGTAGGGCCTCCTAAGCCTACTAACATTAAAGAATACTGTCTATGCTCTTGGTTATTTTTTTCTCTTTTTTTTTATTGGATATTTTATTTATTTACATTTCAAATGTTATCCTCTTTCCTGCCCCCCCAACCCTCTATCCCATCCTCTTCCCCCTGCTTCTATGATGGTATTCCTCCACCCACCCACTCCCACCTCCCTGCTCTCGATTCTCCTACACTGCAGCATCCATTGAGCCTTCATAGGACCAAGGACCTCTCCTCTCATTGATGCATGACATGACAAGGTCATTCTCTGCTACATAGGCAGCTGGAGCCATGTGTACTTATTTGTTGATGGCTTAGTCCCTGGGAGCTCTAGGGGAGTCTGGTTAGTTTTTAGAAGTTGGTCATGGTATTATATTACTGAAGACAAAACTTATTTAAGATGTACAACTTGGAGAAATCAAGTCGGTGTTGACATTGGAGATTAATCTCTATTGGTTAGCTTTTATAGAGCTAGAAGTTGGTATGTAAGCTACATGGAAGAGAAGTATTCATAAGACTTACCCAACTGTCTCTTCTGTAAGCTATGATAAGACCAACCTAAGAAGATATACATACTAGTAAAATAGTGACATCGTTGTAATAGGAGTAACCAATGACTTGCTGATTGGAAATAAGGCCTGTTCCATGAGATGAAACAAAGGGCTGGTATTACTATCAGGTCAAGAAAAGTGTATTTAGAGAGACAATAGGCCCTAAAAGATAATCTACTTGTCTTTGTCAATGGTCAGTTACTGTGAAGAGACACTATGATCATGGCAACTCTTGATACATGAAAAGATTCAATTGAGGCTGGTTATGCAGGTTTATTATCATAATGGTAGGAAGCATGTTATCATATAGGCACACAGAGTTTTGAGGGGAAAGGAACAGGGTTTTCTTTTTAATTAATTAATTTACTTTTCTTTTTTTCAGAGGGGAAACTAGGAAAGGAGATATCATATGACATGTAAATAAAGGAAATATCTAATAAATAAAAATAAAAGCAAAAAAAAAGATCAGCAGGTAGGAGACATTGGGTCTACTTTAAGCATTTTAAACCCCAAACCTATCCCCAGTGACACACTTCTTCTAACAAGATCACACCTACTCCTACAAGGCCATATATCCTACTTCTTCTCACTCCCTTCATATACCCTACCACTCCCTTATGACCAAGTGTTCAAAAATATGAATCTATGGCCACCATCCCTACTCAAACAACCACACTACTATTATTGTTACTAGGATAAGTGGAAATACTTATAAAATTCAATTATGATACTTATATATTAATGAATGTCTCAGCTCTGGTGAGAAAAGTTTCTTCAGTACATTGTAATTAACACAAATATACATAATTAGTAATTCCACAAAGAAAAATAGTAGGCTCAGCCAATATAAATGAAACATCTGTATCATTGTATTACTCCAAGCCATAAAAATCCTTGAGGATTAACATAAACTTTATAAGATTCAGAAGTTCTGGATGACTACAATAAAATAGTTTTCTAGATACAATAGCACTATTCTACATATAAAGTCACAGTGGTTGTAACAACAGAAATAAAACAATAAAATGCCAAATCCCTCTCACCCTAGTTTGGAGAAAGGGCTCATGAAGTGCTGCCACTAGCAAAGGCTCTAATGACGATGGCAGGTTGCTGGGTAAAGTACAACCAGTTTAAGAATGTATACATTGTGGCTTCTAGTTTAGTGTACACATTTCAGCAACAAATATAGGCATTACCTCAGAATAAAGGGATGGAAAAATGATGTCCAGACAAATAGAAGTTATCTATCCATATACCTATGGCCACTTGATTTTGACAGAGAATCCAAAAAGGCAAAGGATCCAAAGGAGATCATCTTTAACAAACTGTGCTGGTCTAACTGGCTATCTGCATGTAGAAGAATGCAAATAGGTCCACATTTATCACTCTGTACAAAACTCAAGTGCAAATGGATCAAAGACATCAACTTAAAACCAGATACACTAAATCTAACAACAAAAAGGGGGGAACAGCCTTGAACTCAATGGTACATGAAACAGCTTCCTAAACAGAACATCAATGTCCTGGGCACTATGATCAACAATTAATAAATGAGACCTCATTAAACTGAAAATCTTCTGTAAGAGAAAGGCCACTGTCATTAAGGCAAAATGACAGCCTACAGATTGGGAAAATTCTTCACCAACCCTGAACTTGACAGAGGGCTAAGATCTAAAATATATAAATAAATCAAGATAAATAAACCAAATAAACCAAATAAACCAACTAAAAATAAGGTACAGAGCTAAACAGAAAATGGAAGAATTTTGAATGGTCAAGAAGCACCTAATGAAATGTTCAAGGTCCTTAATCATCAGGGAAATAAAGAGTCAAACTGACTCTGAGATTCACCCATCAGAATGGTTGAGATTAAAATCTCAATGGACAACTCATGCTGGCAAGGTTGTGAAGCAAAGGGAACATGTCTCTACTGCTTGTTGGAATATCAACTTGTACAACTACACCAGAAATGAATTTGGCAGTTTCTCAGAAAATTGGGAAGAGCTCTACCTTAAGAACCATGTATATACCCCTGAGAATATGCCCAAAAGCAGCTCCACCATGCCACAAGAACACTAGTTTAGCTATGTTCATAGTAATTTTATTTGTAATAGCCAGAAACTAGAAACAACCGAAATGTGCCACAATTGAAGAATTGGTAAAGAAAAAATGATACATTTACACAATGGAATACCACTCAGCCATTAAAAACAAGGACATCTTGAATTTCCAAGGCAAGTACACGGTACTAGAAAAAAATCATGATGAATGAGGTAGCACAGACCCAAGAGGACATTCATGGTATGCACTCATTTATAAGTGATTATTAGCCATAAAGTACAGGATTAGCATAGACAATTAACAGACGCAAAGGAGCAAAATAACAAGGAGTGACCAAGAAAGGATGGTTGATTATTTTACAGAAGGGAAAACAAAATAGATATCAGAGGTAGATGGAAGGAGGGAGCTGGCTAGGAGAGGGAAAGGGGAGTTGAGCAGGGTAGGGGGAATCAGACATATGGAGAGCAGGGAGGAGAGAAAAGAAATTGGAAGTGGCTGGATGGGGTAGTCTCTAGAATAAGCCAGAGACCTGGATGCTCTATAGGGGCTACTCTAGTTGAGACTCTGAGCAGTGGGGGATATGAATCTGGAAGCAACCAATACCTATGGCCAGGCTAGACTCCCAGTGGAGGGATGAGGACAGGAACCCACCCATGAAACCTTGGACCCAAAAAGTGTCCAGCCTACAAGACGTGCAGGGTCAAAGGCAGAGCAGAGACAGCGGGAATGGCCAACCAATGTCTACTCCAAATAAAGACCCTTCCATACACAGAACCAATCCCTGACATTATTAATGATCCTCTATTATGCTTGTCAAAACGAACCTAGCATAACTCTTCCCTGAGAGGCCCCTTTCTGAAGATACAGAAACATACAGCCAAACATAATATGGAACTCAAGGTAGTCTTATGGGAGAGTTGGGAGAAGGGTTGAGGGACTCGAAGTGGTCAAGGACTCCACACCAAGACCAATGGATTAAACTAACCTGAACCCTTGGAGGCTGCCGGAGATTGAACCACTAGCCGCTCGAAAGCATGTATGCTAGACATAGGTCCCCTGCACCAATGTAGCACATGAGCAGTTTGGTACCCAACAAAAGGAGTGGTTTCTCTCTCTGAATCTGTTGCCTGCCTGTCGTCTGTGGATCTCATTCCCCTACATGGACTGTCTTGTCTTCCCTCAGTATGAAAGGATATTAATAGGCCCACAGAGACCTGATGTGCTCCAGATGTGCTAGGAGGTAGAGATTGTTGATTTAGGGTTTGGGGTTGGAGGTATTAATATCTAGAGGGGTGCTCCCCTTCTCAAAGGAGAAGGGAAGGGAGGGATAGAGGTAAGTCGTGCCTGCAGGGGTACTGGGAGGAGACAGGGAGCTGATATTGGGATGTAGCATGAATAAATAAATAAAAACAAGCAAAAACAAACAAAGAAACTAGATAAGACATGAAGCTAGGAAGGCGTCGGGCAGGGAATCAAACAAGAATTAGAATCGTTAAAGTAGAGGGAAAGATAAAAGTGGTAAGGCCTGAGTAGCCTACAGAACCCTCGCTCTCACACTGCTTCCTCCCTGAAGTCACTGTAAAAAGATTGTTCCTATTTTTTTGCTAATGGAGCCTGAGATTTTTCACCATACCAATCTGTTGTAAAAAACTCACAACCTTTGAAACTATGAAACAAAAATAATATTTTCTTGCTTAAGTTGTTTTTCAGATATTTTCCTATTATGTTGTAAAATTACAACTACAGCTCTCTACTGTAACTTAAAAACTCATTTCCTGTATTTTAAGAGCAAATTCATATTAATAATATGATACAACTATACAACAATTTACTTCCATATCTACAATTCCCCTGTCTTCTGTGGGGGATGACTCAGAAGTAAATATAATGTGTACAAAACACAAACTGAGTAAGTATAATAACACCCTTCTAGGTTCATGAAAGGCAAAAATAGAATGGTGTCCTGTTTTCTTACATAAAACAAACATTTTAAAAAGACTTAGGAAAATAAAATGGATATTTTTTTCATAAATTCACACTCTGGGAAGATAGATACTGCATGAGATAAAATACACAGTAAATATTAGTCCAAACTACAACTTTATTTATATTTGAGTATATCAGTTTTCATTTCATATTTTGTAGAAAGTAAGTGTAAATGAATCAATTCAAGTAGTGTTGTTTTAGAAAAATGAAAGTTTATTGTAAATTATGTTCAGAAACTTAATACATTAGTGTTTGTTAACTTTTGCTATACTAAAAAGAACCATTTACAGTAAACAAAATAATTCATGTTTAAAAATAATATATGTAATATAAAAGTAATAAATATATAAGATAATGTAATAAAATATATGAAAACAGTTAAAGGTGAAGAGATAACATGAGACAAGCATTAAAACATATTGTCAACATTTAGTTATTTATACTGAAAGATAAAAATAAAGTCTTTTTTATTTTGAGATAAATTTCCTCTTTGTAGCCTTGGCTTGTCTGGGACTTTCTCTGTAGAATAGCCTTGACTAGATCTTAGAGACCCTCCTGCTTCTCCCTCCCAAGTGCTGGGAGTATATATTGGAGAAGGATAAACAAGAAACCATAAAAGCTTTTGCATTGATTTTTAAGGCATAATAAGTAGTAAAATTGGGTATTCTCAAAAGAAATTCAGGATTTTCCCCTTGGCAATCTTTTGATCCAAGCATAGAACCAAGAACATAAGGGCCTATGTCCAAGGAGCTTCATCTAGAATTGTACAAATAGGCTAGGAAAATGTGGAATGTAGTCATCTAGATGTTTGAAAGGTGTCTCCATGAGTATACAGAGCAAGGCTCACGGAAGGTTTCAAATTGTAGTAATCACATTCTAATATAATATCAGGACTCAAAGCTAAAATATTGGTAACTAAGAGGAGAATATAAGGAGCATCTATATTAATTGTTAGATTTTGTTCATGAACATAGGAATATTTATATATGTACTGATAGCCTGAGGTATGGTGAATAAACATTACAAAATAAAAATTTGTAAAAACTTAAATTTGATTATTTTTTTCTCTGATATGTACATGGAAACACTCCACCAATACAAATTAAAACAGAAATGCACATGCAAACACTCTGCACATAAAAACAAAGAAATACATGTTCTCTTTTTCTCACACACACAGACAAGCACATACCATTTCAGATTATCCAAATAAATTTTTATGAATACATTTATATAAAGTTATACATTCAACAGTAGTAATAAAAAATAAATGTGTTAATGCTCATTTTCTTCCTCTGAGAAAGATAATTTTATATTATAGGTAGCTTTTGTTTATAATATGATAGCTAAATCATTTGACAAACAGAATTTGTTTTATATGAAAGAGTGTTTAAAACAAGAATGTTTAAGGCAGGCATTGGTGGCACATGAGCAGAGGCAGGTAGATTTCTGAGTTCAAGGCCAGCCTGGTCTACAGAGTGTGTTCCAGGACAGCCAGGGCTACAGAGAAACCCTGTCTTGATACTCTCTCTCTCTCTCTCTCTCTCTCTCTCTCTCTCTCTCTCTGTCTTTCTCTTTCTCTCCCCCTCTCTCCTGTCATTATTTTATTAAATTCCAATGATTCTTCTGTTGTTCTTTTCATCCTAATGTTTTAATTGTGTTCAAAATTTACTAAATGTACTAAGTTTATGAAACATTCTCTCAAGATTCTCTGTTACTTTTTATTTTCATACACATCCACACAAAGGCATTAACAGTCACAGACAGAGTATGTTTCTATACCTTAGAGAAGGAGTGTAGGGGCAAGTTCTGCCTAAAGAAGAGATACATGCTTAGCTTTCAGGGCTGGGAATGGCTACGTATCTTATTAAGATTTTTCTTATAGCATTTTTATTGTTCTTCTCTGAAAATGAAAAATATGAGAATTATTGCCAAAGAATGAGGACTTACTGAGTTTTTATTATCCTCATTGTGTTGCCTGATGTTTTAATATCTTTAAAATTGTAAAATCTATCTACAAGAAAGTAAAAGGGGGAGTAAATGTATTGGGAAAACCAAATTGTTCAGTTTTAAATAAACAATGTATTAAGTACTCTATTGTGCAACATCTTATATTTAAACACTTCACATTTTTTAAGGATAAAATCATTTCATTATCCTTCACTGTGTTTTAGATAATAATAAAGTGAGAACTAAGTCCAGAAAAGATATATTTTATGTTTATAAGATTTTATTGAGAATTATAACTGAAGGATGTTGCTGCTATTTATTATTTGAGTTTTTTGTTTTTGTCACTTTGGCAATGATTTTATCCTACTTTATATCATTCTAAATTATTTTTACATATAACTGAATTTAAAAGAGTAATTTCATTATTAATAGATATAACATATCTAGATACTACAGAAAAAGAAAGAATTTAAAGAGAAAAGTTAGTCAGTGAACAACCCTATGTATTTCTTTTTATGAGGTATATAAGTCTTATAAAATATTTGACGATTTTTTTCCACTGTAAGTACATGCTTATATTGGTTAGAATGCTGCATCTCTTAGCCTACCAAAGAACGTAAAAAATGAAGTCAGTAAATATTTCAAATATAGTTGAAATACAGTCTAACATACTGAAATGATTTTTGAGATGATAGTAAATGTGAAGAATTGAACAAGTCCATTATATTTCAAATAGAATTGAAACTTCATACAGACTAATATACAGAACTGATTTTGAGGTGGTAATAAATGTGAAGAACAGAACAAGTCAATAACAATCTGCATTCTTTTAAAATAAGAGAATGTGATAACGGTTTGTTGTCCTTAACCTTCCTTTTGTTAGCATATGATAAAGATTTTTTTTCTTAGAAATTCGACAGAACTTTTTAACAATCCCATAGTCTCTCACAGAGCAAACCCTAGGGAGCATCAAAGCAACAATTATATTCACTCAGAGTTTCAGCCAGCGGAGTCTTGATGCAGTAATCTCCTTGAAGTGATTCTCCCTGCTGACGTTTTAAACATTTCACTGTCAAGTAGTTATTAGCAATGACATGGGGAAGAATTTCCGAGACTATCATGTTGTCTAACACCTGCCACGGTTTATGCAGAAGGCTCAGAAGTTTATTGAAGACTGCTCAAACTAATAACTGTTTCATTAGTGGTTCTTAGTTGTTTTATGCTGCTAGTCTATTTCAATAGAAATGCCTCATTTTTTAAAATATATATTTTGGAATAAACCTAACAAATACACACACACACACACACACACACACACACACACACATATAATATATGTATATATATGTATATATATACATACCACTGAGCTGTACATTCAGATATGAGAGCCACATATTTTGAAAACTAATGAATTTTTCTTCAAATAATTTTAAAATCATATTTAGTCACTGCTGAATGATAATTTATATTATACCTAAGTAACTAATTCAACAGCATGTTGAGTTTTTAGAAAGGATTTTTTAATAGGTTTATAGGTGAGAGCTTGAGGAATAAGTATTGAGCAGAGCTCCTAAAAGCAAGACTTCAGAGCATATAAAAACGTCTCTTGATGTAGACGTTAAAGGTTAGTACTAGGTATAGGTATGGTGGGTAGCTAGTTAACCCAGTTGGTTCACACACACAATGTGGCTATGAGCTTTTCCATTCCAGGAAATAGAAGCCAAATTATAGTTATCCTCTCACATATGGCTTTGTTTGTTTGTTTGTTTGTCTGTTTGTTGGTGTTTTTTTTAAGGTAGATACATAAATGGTGAAGAAAAATAGTAGGACACAGGACCAGAATCCAGAACCCTCAAATACTTCTGGTATTTCTAATCTCTGATCAAGACATAACCAATGTCACTTGTGGCTTCTTGCAAAGGACAATAATAGAAGTCCCAGTACACTTTGTTTTTGTTTTTTGTTTTATTGTTTTTTTAAAATTATTTTTCTGAACATTTTCTATCTCCTGTTTATCAAGAGAACAAAGACTTGAGCATAAATCCTGTGAGGGTTTGAATAGGCTTGGCCTAGGGACTGGCACTATTAGGAGGTGTGGCCCTGTTGGAGTAGGTGTGGCCTTCTTGAAGGAAGTATGTCACTGTGTGCATGGGCTTTAAGACCCTTGTCCTAGCTACCTAGAAGCCACTCTTCCCCTGTTTGTCTGCTTAGATGCTGCCATGCTCCTGCTTTGATGACAATGGACTGAACCTCTGAACCTGTAAGCTTCCCCCAATTAAGTGTCTTTTATGAGAGTTGCTTTGGTCCTGTTATCTCTTTACAGCAATGGAAACCCTAACTATAATAACTCCTAAATATACATTACAGACGGTAATGAATTAAAATGTATAACATTACAATTCAGTGTGAAAACACTTAACTGTGTTTGAAATTTCAATCAGTACCTTAACCATTATTTTGGTGTTTATAACTTTTGATTATTCACCAAATTTCTGTCCAAGCTATGCCATGTGTTTACTCATATATCAGAGTAAACATTATCAGTTAAAGTTAAGACTGAAGCAGATATCAGCACAATTGATTATTACAAAATATTAGCAACCTTTTTTTTAATAAATTGTAACACATCCTTATATTCTGTTTTACAGTAGTTATTAGATTCCTAACAATAATGATAAATGTGTTTATTTATTCTTCTCTCATACAATATATATGAAATGCAGCCTCCCAATCCTCCACTCCTTCCAGCCCTCCCACCTCTTCTCTCCCTCAGATACACTCCTCCTACCTTTTTCTTTGAAAAGAGCAGGCCTGCTGGTGATATCAACCAAACACAACATAACAAGACATAATAAGACTAGGCACAAACCTGCATATCTAGGATGGATGAAGCAACCCAGTGGGAAGAAAGGCATTCCCAAGAGAAGACAAAACAGTCAAAGACACTTACACTCCCACAATTGGGAGTTCTGCAGAGCCCACACAACCACAGGATATATGCAGAGAGTAGTCCAGACTCATGAAGGCTCTGTGATTGCTGCTTCAATCTCTGTGAACCCTTATGCACCCTGCCTGCGGGCCGTGTCTTTCACCATTTTGGTGGTCATACAATCCTTCCTCTCCTTATTATGTGGGTTTCTCCATTTTTAAATAATGATTTTTATTGTTTGATAATTTTTACACATGGATAATGTGTTCTGGTAAAATCCCTTCCCCATTCCAGGCATCTAATCTGTCCACTTCCAATTCCTACTCTATTCACCCACTATTTCACTATTTTACCTCATACGCTCATGTGTTATTTATAAACTCACTGAGTCCACTTTGAGATACTTGCACTGATCTATAGGCCTAGCACTGGTCATGAGGAATCATTTTCAAATAAGGACCATTTAACCGAGTTACATTATTAAGTTGTTCCCTAGAGATAATATAGCCCCAGCTTCTTGGCCTACTCAAGCCCAATTTCTTGACCTAGTAAGCTGTATCAGGTATGGAATCAATTTCATGGAAGTTGCCTTAGATCAAATTAGAAACCAATTTATTGCTTCCACACCATTCAGGCCATTAATGTACTAGTGAGCTTATTTTCATCAGTTCGATGTTCATTGTGACATGAAAGATCCACAGCATTGATGAGGGTCATTGTTAGATAACTTTGGAAATCCATTGACCCATCAGAATAGTTGCACATATGAACACACTGATTGTTGTAGCATGCATAAGACATGTGCAAGCTTAAAACAGAAAATACTCTAACATGGAGTAGCTGAGGGACTCTTTGCATTAGAAAATTGCTGGGGAAGATGAGAGTTAAGAGTTAGATTGTACAATGTCATGACCCTAAAATGTTAACAATAAGCTAGGCCAGGACCCCAGTTCAAAATTATATGTGTGTGTGTATGTATGTGTAT
>JADRCD010195184.1:0-20873 GCA_019843815.1 Montemys delectorum | reverse complement strand
GAGAATAAGGCTAGGAGCTCCTTCCCTGAGGCAGTCTGGGAACTGTTTTTGAATGATGGGTCCGCAAGAGCAGAGGAAGTACACAACGAGACAGGTTTTTAGATAGTGTTTACTAGATGAGTGAATGAACTGAGGAATGAGCAGAGGAGAGCAGGAGTGAGGGCTGGTTGTACAGTACTTGCCGTGGGTTTGACAGATGGAGCTCTGTAAAGAAGAGGGATACTGCTTTCAAGTCTAGCCACCAAATTAACTGAAATATTTAGCAAGAGACATGAGAAATACAGACATGAGATAGCTGTTTCTAGGTGTATGAAGGGCACTGACAGGGCAGGAGCAACAGTTGTATCCCTACTCTGTGCTGGATAGATGCTTTGGTTCTCACCTCACTTTAATTTTTATTAGAAAAATCAATTTTTGCTGCCCAGCTGCGTGGCTTAGTGGTTAAATGTGCTTGCTGCCAAGCCTGATGCCCTAAGTTCAATCCCTGGGACACACTTGTAGGAGGAGAGAACCAAGTTCTGCAAGTTGTTCTTTGGCCTCCACATGTATGTGCACACACACACACACACACACACACACACACACACACTGAAAATCTTATTAGCTTTATTATCTAGGACTAATTGTAATTAATATCTGGATATGCCTTTATGCCTTCCAGTCTTTTTCCTAAGTTACATTGCCTTTGGAAATTGAGGTGTTTATATGCTTGTTTATTTTGAGACTGTTTGGTTGTGTAGCCTTTGGACTCTCCCAAGTCCTCCTGCCATACCCTCTTGAGTGCTAGGATTCTAGGTGTACACACCATACCCAGGCCTTATTTCTCCTGATAATTTGTTTTTGTCATGGAAAGAGATTCTGTCTCAGAGAATTGCAGAGGCATGGGCACTGGGGGAATTCAGAGTTCTGTCTTCTTCCAGGGTCACAGACCCCTTTTGATTTCTAGGTCTTTGGCTTGGCTGTTGTTCTCCTGGCAAGCTGCACCGAGTCTGTCAGGGTTTCTTCAGGATCTAATCCTAGAATCTTGATCTCATTGCCTTCTGTATTGCCCACTCATTCAGGTACTCAGTCAAATACTCAGGAGTGATTTCATCGGTGCTTGGGTGTGTGGGGCAGTGAATGAGGGAAGCCCTTTCATTTCCCTAGAGTTTTGGTTTACCCGAGTTTCATATCCTTTCTGCTTGTTACTCAACCCTCTAGGAACATGTGGAGCTGTGATGTTGACAGCCACACTAACTAGCCTGGGACCCCTGATCTGTAGGCCCACAGTACATCTGGAAAGCTGGGAGACCTTGTTTAATGTGTACACATTCTCTTGTGGGTCGCTGCTCCTAACAGGACTGGGTGCGTATAGTGGGGTGGGAAGCTTGAGGCATGCCTTCCCTCTTCCCACTCTCCTGGAGCTGTGAATCCCACCGTTAGGCACCTACGATGACCCTGGTTTCCGAATCTCGAGCAGAGTCATGGTCAGCCACAAGGTCAACTGTAGAAAGGGAGGGAAATCACACTGTGGGTACAGTCTCTCCTGTTCCTTGACCCGGCTTCTTCAATCCCAGGGATACCAGTATAATTACCCCACTGTGCAGAACAGGGAGCTGGAGCCTTGGCTTATAGCCTGATCCTAGGCCTGTGTGCTTCTCTACACCAAGGGCTTCTTATAATGCCCCAGCTAGAGCCTGGGGCCTTAAATGCTTCTGAAACTCCAGGTGGTTCGATTCTTTCTTTCCATTCTTTTACTGGAAAAAAGATACTTGTTTCCTCTGTACAGAAAAGCTGTTAAGCTCAGTTTCCAGGGTGACCAAGACCTGTTAGTGTCCCCCTCTGAGAGAACCTGAATCTGAGTTAAATCATCGGAAATGTGCTTACATTTCTGCCCATCCTTTTAGTGAGTCATTCAGGATGGATCATCAGGTGGGGTGTGCTGAGTTGCGACTGACAGAACTTCCAGTTCAAACAGGGTAATGGCAGTGAAGTGATTGACAGGAGCAGGAAGTGGAATGGGCTCCAGGCACACTTTGATCAGGGCCCTGGCTTTCTTTCTTGGCGATGCTTTGGGCTCTGCACATCTGTCTCCTG
The DNA here is from genome assembly GCA_019843815.1 of Montemys delectorum. Classification (NCBI taxonomy): domain Eukaryota; kingdom Metazoa; phylum Chordata; class Mammalia; order Rodentia; family Muridae; genus Montemys; species Montemys delectorum. The sequence continues at coordinate 18,797 of JADRCD010195184.1, read as the reverse complement.
GCTTCATTCTCAGGTCCCTGTCCTGTAAAGTAGCGTAGGAGAATAAGGTGCCATCTCTCTGCAGAGCCCTTGAACAGAATTTCCACTCTTCTTTCTGGGTGGGTCCTCTCAGGACCTGCATCCACTTCTCAGACCAATCACAGTGGTAGAGCAGAGGGGACAGCATTGTCTTAGACTGCTCAGGACCCACCTTTGGAATTGAGGACAAGTGTGTGTGGCTCCTGGTAGGGGATGTGTGGAAGAGATGTGACCAAGAGGTAGTGACAGTCTCCAAGTGGTTTCTGTGAGAGGATGGAAACAAAAGATGGGCCAGGGAGATGCTGCCTCTTCTCATGGCAAATTCTCCTAATGAGTCCACATTGGTGGTTTGCTTTGTTGTCTGAAAGCTTAGCATTTTGCACACTTTCACAGTGACTTGAATCCTATCTCTCTCCAGTGGGCAGTTATTTCCATTTTACAGATGAGGAAACCGTCCTAGGGAGCTTAGGGTACTGCTGGCCTGAGGACGAGGGAGCCAGCCATGTGTCTGGCCTGTGGATTCCACTCTGTTTCCCTTTGGGATAGTTTGTAGAGAAAATAGAATCTTAACAGAGGCCCTGAAAGGGGGTTTCTAATGATTCTTGAAAGGGGGTTTCTAATGATTCTTCACAGTAAGCAGGGCCTTGGGCGCAGTTATCACTTTTCATTTTCATCTTTTATTAGGAGAATCCTCCCTGCCTTTTTTGTTTAGGCAACTGTGGATGGGAGGAAACCTCATTTCCCAGATTCTGGGGAAGTAACAGATAATTGAGTGAGCCCCCAAGAAAAGCAGAGCCATTGTGGACTCACAGTGATTCGGAAGATACAGCCTCAGATGATTTTACAAAAATGAGTTTTCTCTTCTTTTAACTTCTCTGCCTGAGGCTGCCATTTGTTTTCTTAAGCAATAGAGTAACCATTATGTAATCTATACAATGCCTCCTTCCCTTGGGCCCAAGTTAACTGTGCCTTCAACAATGCAGAATGTCTTTTCATGTTGGCAAAGAGTTTACATAAAGCTAGTGGGAGTCCTAAATTAAACTGCCAAAGCAAAGGCAAACAAGCTGGGCTTTCTGGTTTTCTCCAGATACTGCAGAGACAACATCCCACAGTGCAGGAAGCTGGTATGTTGAAATCATTTTGTGCTGGTGCAGGATTCCAGCGTGCTGTGCTCTGTGCAGAGCATGTATGTCCTGAACATAGAGGCCCCCTTACCTCTCTTCTACCCCAGGAAACACATTTATGTCAAGAGAAATGAAACAAAAATGGAGACCCAAATGGTAGGTGGTGACTACCTGACCAATGAGGTTTTGTAAATGTCCTAGTTTGATTTTTCTTGTGATGAACCAACAGCAAGTTGGGGGATGAAAAGGTTGGTTTGGCTGGCTTACTGGTTACAATCTGTAAGCAAGGAAAGCCAAGGCAGGAACAGGTAGGAACTGACAGAAAAAGAGATCAAGAATCTTGCTTACTGGCTTACTTTCCCTGGGTTGCTCATGGATGTTTTCTTAATATATCCCAGCCCAGGCCTGCCTGCCCATGGATGATATGGCTCTTTGTGGACTGGGCCTTCCTATATTGACTAACAATTAAGGGAATACTTCATAGACATAGGCCAGTGGTTCTCAATGCTCAATGCTGTGACCCTTTAATACAGTTTCTCAGGTTGTGCTGAACCCCAACCATAAAATTATTTTTGTTGCTCCTTCATAACTGTAATTTTGCTACTGTTATGAATTGTAATGTAAATATCTGATAAATGTGCGACTCTTGTGAAAATCTCATTAGATCCTCAGAGGGGTTTTGTTGCACAGATTGAGAACCTCTGGCATAGGCCAGTCTGAATGAGGCAATTTCTCAGCTGAGATTCCTTCTTGTCGGGTACGATGGAGTTGATGCTAAGCTGACAAAAACTCCAACAGTAACTTAGGTGCTGTCTTTTTTTTTTTTTTTTTTTTTGAGTTCTTGTGTCTGTTTTCCCACTTCCAGGTTATTACTGAATGGTTCTTTACCTACCTGTGTTTCCCTTACGTTCTCTGCTTACTGTTCTGGGTCACGGACAAAGGGAAATTCAAAGCACAGACTCTGTTCCTAATAAACAGCCTTCAGTGGGCCTCCTCTCTCTGGAGTCATTCCCATCCCTTCTCATCTGTATGATTTTAGAATTCCGATGACCCTGAACGTGGCAGAATGGTCCAGCGGGACCTAGAAAAGGTGTGAAGTAAAACAGGGCATGAGAAATGCCTACGATTAGGCCTAGGGCTAAGTGTCGGGTAGACATTTTATCCTTCAACAAGGTCGTTGAGACTTGACCCTAGGTCGAGCCTGACCTTGATGGCTATCACTAGGTGTCATTCAGATTGACTTCCCACAGCAGAACCCGGCTTGGCTCTGTTATAACCACAGCTCCTAGAGACATCAGGTTGTGTGCATACATGTGTATGTGTGTGTACATAGAAGTCTTGCTGCCTTTGCGACCTTGGTTGCCAGTGTCTGCAAACTAGAATCGCCCACAGAGCTTTTTAAATTCAAAGATGAAGACAGTATACTAGCAGGTTTAATTTATAGACTTTGGGGAATAAGCATGCTCTCTCTCTCTCTCTCTCTCTCTCTCTCTCTCTGTGTGTGTGTGTGTGTGTGTGTGTGTGTGTGTGTGTATGTGTATACATATCTGTAGATCAACCTTGAGTGTTATCCTTCCTCAGATATTGTCCTCCTTGATTTTTAAGGAACAGTCTCTTACCTGGCTTAGAACTTGCCAGTTAAGCTAGGCTGGGAGGTTGAGCCATAGAGAGCTCTCTCTGTCTCTTTCTTGCTGAGATTACAAGTACGCACACACACACCACACCAGATTTCTTTTTAATGTTGGTGCTAAGGATTGAACTCTGGTACTCATGCTTGTATGGCAAACCCTTGTTTGACTGAGCCATTTCCCTAGCCGAAGCCAGTAGCTTTTAAGCTCTTCAGCTGGTTGCAGCTGCAGACAGGTTCTGTGACAGTGCTGTGTGATGACTATACCATGACTATGGTCTGGGGATTATTCTCTGTAGAATGGGGATTGTCCCAGTGACAATGGTAATGGCCATTTACTGGCTGGCAGCTCTAGGCCCGGCCATCTGCCCATCTGCTGCATGTTTACATATGTTCCCACTAGTCCTCCTTGTGTTCTCTGTGGGAGGCTCGAGAAGAAAGGCAGGGCCGCAGTACCTTCAGACTGATGTCTGAGGAGTGGACTGATGGGCAGGTAAAGGCCACAGAGGAGGCTGCCGTGCTTGTCTCATTCACCCCTGAGAGACCACTGCGGTCATCTTGACTCTGAGATTGAGGTTTCTGTTGCTGTTACCACAGCATAACCTGTCCACATCCTGGTGGATACAGCCATCCTTTCAATAACCACAGTGGATTGAGGAGTCAATATTCAAGACCATATTTTGCAAAATTGTGCATTGAGGGTGAGTTTATTTTGACTTGTGGCTTGGGAGGGGAAAGGAGCACCGTAAACCAGGCTATTAATCTTAGTCTGGTGGATTCGTCCATGAAAACCACTGTGTTTGTCTTAAGAAACCAGATTAAATCAATTAATAAGACCCAGTCTTGTGTTTTTGCAGCACTTTTCTCGGTACATGCCTTGGTGTAAACCTCGTATTGTCACTAGTGTGCTTGATGCCTCCCAGAAGGATGGAGAGGCATGCATAGGTCTGTGGGTTACCATCGAGTGAAAAAAGGAGCCATGCTTATCCAACGTACATAGAGTTCTGACCAAAGCCTTGACGGAGCGGTGGGAGAGTGCTAGGGAAGGTGCTCCTGGGAGATTGGGAGAACAGAACAAAAGCACAGCAGCAGGGAATGGCATTGACAGGAGCTCTGCAGCTAGCTCAGAACCATGTCAGGAACAACATCAGGCCCTCCACCATGGAGACTGGAAAAGTTGATCAAGTGGACGTTTCTCCTTGTGTTTTTCATCAAGCAGTAAACACATCTTCTAACTTATGTTTTGTCTTTCGATGTTGGAAGATATTTGTGTGATGAAGTGATAGATAAAAATGATTTCATGGACCCTCCCCCATTTGTCCTGAAAAACCATACCAGATACCAAACCAAGGATTACACATTGCTTATCAGTAATCATTAAAAAACAAAAACAAAAACAGGACTCTTGTTCATGCCTCAGGGAGTCAGACTGAGCTTTGGTTATGAACTTAGTTGTTCTCTGGCAGTGTAGACATGAGCATCTATGAGCTGCATGGCCTAGATCCCAGGTCTGGAGGGGTGGGTGGTTTAGTAACAAGTTTCTTGTTACTTTGGGTTCTCAGTTTTTTAAAATGTAAAATATTAAAGATGATTTTCAAAGTTCTTGCCTTCAAAAATTAAGCAGTTCATTGGAATCCTAGTAGGTCGCAATGGTTAGTTTTGTCAGCTTGATACGTTCTAAAATCACCTGGTAAAAAAGGTCTCAGTGAAGCGTTGTCTAGATTGTTTAGGTCAAGTTGGCTTGTGGGCATGTATATAGGTGATTATCTGACTTCATTAACTAAGGAAGGGAACCCCCACCTCCCTACTGTGAGCGGCACCATTCCCTAGGCAGAAAGATCCTGAATTTTGTTAGAGTGGAAAAAGCAAGCTTGGCACAGACATGCATGCAATAACTTATTGCTCTGCCCTTGCCTGTGGATGTACTGTGACCATTCCTTTCAAGTTCCTGCTGCTTTGACTCCCTGCTTGAGGGAGGGTAACCTGGAACTGTGCGCTGAAATAAACCCTTTTACCCCTAAGTTTGTTTGGTCAGCACATTTTATCACAGCAACAGGAAAGGAAACTAAGACATGGGCACACACAAAACAAGTGATCTGTTACATGAAAATGTTAAGCCTAGGGCTTAGGTGAAAGGTATTGTTTTCCTCCTTTGCAGAAAGGGATGCAGTCTCTTGGTGCCTGTGCTCTGACATGAAACCAGGGTTTTAGAGAGGGACCTGGCTAAACCAGTTGAGCTTCTTTGTGACGTAGACCCTATTGATACCCCTCTCCTTGTGCATTATCTCTAACTTAAAAAAGTAACTGTGAGAAGCTAAGTTCCTTCATACTTTTAGCTCATGTATGAGTTATGCTGTTATACTGTTTAAAGTTATGGTTTTCACATATCAGTGTCCATAGCTAATGACTTAATCTTTTAGGCTACTTATGAGTGCTAATTAACTCATCCCTCCATGGCACTCCAATGAGCTCTTGGTTGTAGGGCTGGAGTGACATTAGCCCCCAGGTTGGGGTAAGTCAGCACTGATGGCCACATATGCTCCTGACTAGCTGGCTGCAGCTGTGTGCCAGATACGTGCTTTGTATCAGGGATTCTACCAGTCAGTGCTGGCTCAGGAGTACCAGGTTAGCAAGATGGAATGGCCTTTGCCTACAGGAAGCTCCCAGTGTTAAAGAAACCGTCTTACCATCACAGTAGCCGAGGGCTGTCAATAAGCACCCAGGCTTTTGAGAATGCGAGCAGTGAGGGACCTGACCTGCTTTGCACAATGTAGTAAACAGCTGGACATGGCAAAGAGCCCAGTCAGGCAGCTAGGGACTGGGGGTGCTAAAGGCAGCATGTGGTCCCAAGTATCAGGGGGCACCAGAGGGATCTTCAAGATTCAGCTGACAAACAGCATGGCTGTGACTTAAGGAATCTTAGGACAGGCCTTCTTGGGACATTTCCTTCCTCCCCTGATTTCTTGAAGCTGAGAGAACAGTTCCCACTTTTTAAGTTTACTGGGTGTTTTATCTTTATCGTTTGTCAGTTGCAAGGCCCTGTACTGGAGTAAGATAGTGTATCTTTCGTCCCTGGAAGGGAAGTCGACTTCATGTAACTCTGGGTGCCCCCCCACCCCCCAGCAGTGTGTGGCACGGGCTGAAGTGTGTTGGCTACATGTTTAAAGAAATAGCTGCAGCTCATCAGCGAGTTTCTGACTGTGGGGTTCTAATCAATTGCAACTCCAGCGGTAGGTCACAAAGTATGTAGGGACTCGGAACAGTAGCATGTGACAGCCCGAAGTGCATGTTTGTGCATAGAGTCACCGAAGCTTCAATTGACCGAGGCAGTTAATGGGGGAAAATGGTGTGCACCTGGGAATGGTTTAATAGATATTAACTTGTAATTAAAACTTTCAGGTACATTGGCTTTTCTTCAGTGGTGTCATATTACCTACTTTTCTTTCTTCCCCTGTGATCCTATTTCCATTAATAGATTCCCAGCCCCAAGTCTTCTGTGTGCTGCTGGCTCTCTTCAATGCTGTGTGCTTCCTTCCAGCTCTTTCCGTATCCCTTGGCTGTGTCTGCTTACAGCCCTCCCATTCCAGTTGCCATCCTTTGAACAATAGGCCTTTCAAGACATTAAAGGATTCATCCCTACTCCTACCCTGTTATCACAGAATTTTAACTTAATCCCCCCACAGATCGGGATAGATATTATGTATACAAATTGCATCCTATGATACAGGATTTTGTACTTTATTCTTTTCACTTAATAGTCGTACACTTTGTTTTTGTTTTGAGTTAGAGTCTCAGATTGTTCAGGTTAGCCTTGAACTCAGTTTATAATAGCTAGGGTGACCTTGAACTTCTGGTACTCCTGTCTTTACCTCCTAAATGCTAGGATTAGGTTAGTGTGTATCACCATGCCAGGTTTATGTGCTATTAGGGATTGAAACCAAGACTTCATGAATGCTAGGCAAGTACTCACCTCCCAATAGCCATAAAGCTTTTTTAAAATTGAAAGATTAAAAAAAGATACTTTATGCATGTGAATGTTTTGCCTGCATGTATGTACATGTACTATGTATGTGCCGTAGATGTCAGAAGGAGGCAGCACTGATGATATGAACAGTTGAAGTCTTCTATGTGGATGACAAGAACCTAACCGGGGTCCTTGGCAAGAGCAGTGAGTTGCCCTTAACCACTGAGCTGTCTCTTCAGTCCCAATACTCAGAAATTTTAAATCAGCAAATGAACTCCTACTATGTATGTGTCAGGCCTTGTTTTAGGGGACAAACCAGAACAAAGCAGGTGTTATAGATCTAGGTCTAGTTCTTGGAGATAGACAGAAGATACTGTGTGCTTTCTCAGGAGCTATCAACATGTGGAGAAAACAATAAGCCTGAAGAAGAATTACAAAGTATCTTCTCATGTTACTGTGTACTTAGTAACCATGTATGATCTTTGCTGTCAGCACACTGTAGTGTATTTGGAGTGCCAGGACTATGAATGTACAGAGAATGCATGAGTCACAGAGGACAAACCCTTTACTCAGAGATGAGCAAACAGATTCAAGGAAAAGAAATGCCTTGCTCAAGACCTGGTAGTTACAATAGTCTTCATTCGTTCTAAAATTTCTCTTAGAACCTTATTGTGCCATTTCCCTCAGAAGTTTATTTTTATTTCTGTAAATAATCCTGCAATGAGCACTTTGTACCAGAACCACCTGAGAGAAAATAGTGCATCCACAAATAATGAAACAAAAAGGAAAGGCCATTATTGACTGAGTTCTTCCATTTGCCAGGTTCTGTGCTGTGTCTCTGGCAGCGAGTGTCTGCACGTCCCTCTCCTTTCAGGTGAGCAAAACATTCAGGCCTGGCCGAGCCCTGACTGACTCCGAGCCTGTGTCGACAACCTTCCAAGTCTAAACACGAACATAGGAATGTCAGAAACGGTCGTTTTTGTTACTTTTTGCCTTTGACAAAACACCTGGGCAAGAAGGAAGGGTTTGTTCTGGCTCACAAGCTGAAGACACAGTCCACAGAGGTGAGGATCTGATGGCAGCCGGAGCCTAAGATGGCTAGACATAGTGCATCCACAGTCCGGGAGCAGAGGGGAATGATGCTGTTCAATTTGCAGAGTCTCCTTTTTATTCAGAATGAGATCCCAGCCCATGAGCTAGGACCACTGCCTGCAATGTGGATCATTCCTCCTCTGAGGAAAGAAACACCATCGCAGATGTTTAAGTTCTGTTGAGTATTTTATTTATTTATTTATTTATTTATTTTTTATTATATATTTTCTTTATTTACATTTCAAATGATATCTCCTCTCCTGGTTACCCCTTCAAAAAAATATAAAAAACAAAAACAAAAACAAAAAACAAATCCTATTTCTTCGCCCCCCCTCCCTGAGCTCTGTTGAGTTTTAACCGTGTGTTAACTGCTCTTCTTTTCAAAATGGCCGAAGACAATTTGAATACTGACACTCTTGTTTGTTCCTGTTATTTTGCCCAGTCATCAAAATAGCACAATGATTATTATTAGGGTGAAGGTTAGGTTAGATGTGGCGTCTGGGCACTGAGGGATCTGGCTAATTCTGGCTGAAAGAAGAGGAGAAAGTGAGGAAGGAGGACCTTCCCGCAGAGAGATGAACTCATTGTTCCTGAGTTTCTTCACCTAAAGCCGAGCAGAAGTAGAATCCTCTAATGATGATGCTGGAAGGCCTGGGTGTGAAATGGGCATCCGTCATTCTGTATACAGTAGCAGGATCGGGCGGCAGTGGTCCCCCCTCTCTCTTTTGTGTGCGTGTAAGCATGATATTTCTGTAAAATTCATTTAAATTTTTTTAAAATGTCATTGATAAATAGGTGGCTTTGGTACAGCAAGGGATTTTTCTTTGTTTACAGGGAAAACTATGTTTTAATTTTTTTTTTTACATTTGTGTGTGTGTGTGTGTGTGTGTGTGTGTGTACATGTCCACGCATGCGCGTGTGTGTATAACATAAGTACAACATAGTGGAGGTCAGAAGACAACTTTTGAGGAGTTGGTTCTCTCTCTCCACCTTGTGAGTCCCAGGGATTGCACTCGGGTTGTCAAGCTTGTGATTCTTTTCCTCCAAGCCATCTCACTAGCCTGGAGCTTATGGCACTGAGGGTGTGCTGCGAAGATGGGTGGGTGTGATGGCAGAGATTAGGGGTGGGGTGACAATGGACTGAGACTCGGAAATGAACGGCCCACCCAGACACTTTCCTTTCCCATTGCTCTGCTGCTGTCCCAGATCTCATGTCATCTCATCCCTTCCTAAAGGTGACACCATCCCAAGCCTGTGTCCTAGTTTATGGAGGGCAAGTGATATTCAGGGCCAAAAGGCCCAGTGAGCGGGCCTTTGTGCTGCTGGATCCCACGATGGCTGTTTGCAGCAAAGGGCTGCACATCCTGAGCCATGCCTCTTGAATTTTCCGGCAGCCACCAAATCTGCAGACAGAGCGGTGGGCTTTGGACTTCACACTGTGTGTATCAGCAGCTCCATGCTAGCCCACCCCTAATGGGAAAAGCTCTGCCTGGGGATAGACTTAGAGGGGGAAAGGACAGTGTGTACAGATCTTTCCTTCTTTTTCCAATTAAAATCTTGGCACAAAAACGTGCTTGCCATTCCTGTCGCCAGTCTCAGTACCAGATTCCCGTGATGAACTCTGAGCCGTTGCTCCCTCAAATTTCAGCTTTTCCAGTTACAAACAGTTAGCTTCTTCGGGTGGTGGGGCTGCTAATAGCTACAGGTGGTGAATGGGCAGTAGGGAGTAGAGCTGTGTGGAAATACAGCCCTGAAGCAATACAAACATGGGAGAAAGTGGGAAGCCTGTCAGGAGGTGGGTAGTGATAAGGCCTTTTGCTTTCCTCGTCATTGAAGAAAGCCCTCTGTTACCTTACCTCAGACTCAACTGGTCACTTACTTATTTCATGCTGTGTCTATATGGTGAACTATTGTATAGCCTCTAACAGTGATGTAACTATAGTACGTTCATTGAGCAGGGGTAGCTAAGATATGCTGTGAGGTAGAACACAGCAGATTAGTATTCAGATATGAGCCATTCTTACAAAAATATACTATCTTTATATAGATACATAATAACATTTGGAAGGGTAGCCATATGTTGTGGGTGGTTAGATCATGAGTATTTATATATTTTTCTTTTTGCTCATATGTATTTTCAAAATTTTGCTTCAGTCAACATATTACTCACAGAGTGAAAAAAAAATGGTATAGAGGTCCACAGCATCTCAGTTACTGCCTGGCCTTCCATTTAATCATGCCTTATATGTGTGGGGAGTCTTCTAGCAGTTGGGTGCTGTAGCAGGGAGTTCAGCGCTCATGGTAGCACCAGTGTGGCAGAGCCCACTTCCTCTTCCTGTTCCTCCTCGTTCTCCTCCTCCTCTTCCTCTTCTTTTCTTCTTCTTTTTAAGCTAAGAAACATTAAAAATGACAGTTTATGAAAGTTAAATGCTCTGAAGGTAAATGAAGGAAAGTAGGTGTTCATCTTTAGGGAAAGAGTCTGGCAGGGATCTTTGCAGCCGAGAGCTGGGACACAGCCATGGGAAGAGAAAGTGGATGTGCCATTCTGAGATGTCACAGCTGACACAGGACAGTGGGGTCCTTTTTCCTTGATGTGGTTCACTAAGAGGGCTGGAAAAAGAATGCATTCCTCTGTGAGAAATGTGTTCCATTTGGAAATGTGACCGGGACTTATATACAGACCTTTTAACTTAAGGGGAGCTTGGTCAGGAGGACTTCAGGGGCTTCCAGGGCCTGGTTAATGTTTTGTTAAATAGCAGGAAGGTCGTGAGTTTGATAGGGTGGCTTTGTCTTTGGTTCTTTTGAAATGGCAGTTCTGATGTCTTCTTCCAGTGTGAAATGAGCTTCCAGCCCTATCCCAGGCCTCGCTGTCTGCTCTCATCAAATCTTCATTGGCGCCTTGTCCACTGGGGCACTGTAGAGTCTTTGCTTGGAAGCCCTGGCTGTGAAGGAGATGGTTGGAAGGAGCTTCTGGCCTTGAAGATCCCCTGTTTGCTTACCCTGGGAAGAGGATGGGAGAAATTATAGAGCAGGTTTCGAATCTGACCTGGCTGCATCCAGAAGATTGAGATGGCTTTAGCTCTGCTGTTAGCCAGTGCTGCACAGGAGTACCATGTGAGACAGTGAGCCCAATCCCTGACTGTCAGAGGTAGGAAGGCAAGCAAAGCTGCTCTCCTTGTGGCTACACATTCTGAGTGTGCACGTCTGGTGGGTTGTAAGGCAACTGGGTAATGTAGCTTAAAGACGTGTTTAGATTCCTGGACCCAGCAATTATAATCGAGGAAATTTATGTGGTCACAATTCATCCTTAAAAAGTGGAACAACAAAAGCTGAGATGGCTGCCACAGCAGTAACAGTTACCAAGGACAACTCTTGCCGGGGTGGGGGGTGTCAGAAAGTGTCTTCCTATACAGTAGATTCCTATCTCCATTGGCCAGGTAGGAAATGGGAGCTTGGAGATATTGAATGAATAGCCCTAGTTCATTGGTACACTTGAGTTCTGCACTCTGGTATATGCTTCCTTGTCCTATGGGCTTGCTTGGAAATGCAGGGTGCAGTGGCAGGAATCAGGAAATTGTCAGGAAGGAAGGGAGACTGTTAGACATTGTTAGAGAAACTGACGCTACAGGAGGTTGAATTTGTGTAAGTCCTGGAACAGGTATTGAGCCTGACCGGGCTGCACAATCCAGAGATTTGAAGTGGCTTTGGTTCTCCTATTACCATGTGCCTCCCAAGAATGCTCGTGGGGCAAATGAATGAATGAAAGAAAGACCTGAAGGGATGAGGACATTAACAGCAGCTTTGGTAGGGAATTAGACATCAGGAAGGTTCCCCTTGCCCCTCTAGAGTTGTGCAGCGTCTACATGTAATTCAGTTACACAAACCTCTTCTCCCTAGGGAGTGTTGTAGTCTGCTGGTCCTGAGGCCACACTTTTCCAAAACCCTTTCTTTACCTAAAGGCTCTTTCTCCTGGCTTCCCTCTGCTCTTGCAAAAAATCCCCATTGGGGAATCTAGGGTCAGCTGGCATATTGGATACGGACTCATAGCAGTGGAAGGGAACTGAGCTATTGCAGTGTGATGAAATAACTATGTAGCTGTTAAATGCTAAGTGCATCTGTGGGGAAAGTTATGCTCATCTAAAGATAGCAGTTAAAGTCCTGTGTGCCTGCATGGGTGAAGGTTGGAGAAGAGGCACGAACACACCGGGTAAAGGTAATTGGGGCCTGATGGTGTCCTGAGCTAAGAACCCTTTGTTTCTGTCCCTACAGCTCCTGTTTTCTTTGACCCCAGTTTCAATCAGTCATAAACCCAGGGAAATATATGGCTACATATCTTAATTTTAGCATTTATTCTTTCCTTGGCTCTGGAGCGATATCTATAGGACCTTGAACATGCCAGCCAAGTATTCTACAACTAAGCCACCCCTCAGCTCCACACTGTTGTCAACTTGGAGCCCTCCAGAACCTCTCTGCTGGCCTCCTGGCCTCTATTGTCTCCCACAGTGGGCCCATTTGGACATCGTGTTCCAAGTGGTCTTGATATGAAATATATCAGATTCTGTTTCTCCCTTGGTTACAAGTATCTTTCCCTGTCACTGAGTTAAGATTTGCCATGGCTTTGGCTTCTTATTGTCCTTCTCTCTTCTCCCAGATGTCTGACAGACTTCTCTTGCTCCCTTCCTGTTCTCTTTTCTTGCCTTTTCCTCAATTCCTCAGGACCAACTCCAAAGGTTCTGGCTTTGGCAAAACCTTCAGAGCTGTTCCATGCAAAGATGGCTCCTTCTTAGCACATACATTACAACATTCTCTGTTACAGTTACCAAGCTCTTGCTCTCTCATAGATACCTCCAGGGACCTCAAAGAGGGACCATGTGTTCTCTACTTCAGACTCCTCCATGATAGTACAAAATGTTGATTGAATAGAACAGTTTATCTTAACATTGAAAAGATTCATTTTCATTTGTGTGTGTGTTTTTGTGTGCACAAACACATATGTGTAACCATGTGTATACAGATGCCTGTGAAAGCCTGAGAGCATCAGATTCCTTAGGAGTGGAAAATTACAGGCAGTTGTGAGTGGCCTGTTGTGAGTGATGGAAACTGATACACACACACACACACACACACACACACACACACACCCCTCTGTAAGAATAGTTAAGTGTTCTTAACTACTGAGCATCTCTCTGGCTTTATCATCATCATCATGGTGCTTTGAAATTTGAGAAAGTAGACAGAGTGTAGTATATATATGTGGAGAAGCAGACAGATCTTGGAGCTGACAGATTGCGTTCGAATCCTGGAACTGTCACATACTGAACCCCGCATTCCTCATTTACAAAGCGGACATGAAAACAGTACCAGATGGGGTGTCTATGAAAAGCAGAGGAGGAAATGCAAGTCAAAGGCTGAGTACAATGCTTGGCACTGTGTAAGTAGTGTGAGGATTCCAGAGATCTGAGGTAGCTGCCATGACTGCACTGTCTCTGACTGGCTGTTCCTCTTTTGCAAACGTCTCCTTGGTGTCCTTCTGCTTGCTTTTGTAATCTAAAACTTCTAAACCTTTGGCCTCAGCTGAATGAAATGTGATCTCGGTTAGGCAGAAGGATGGGGAAAGAACTGTAGAAGAGTAAATTTTGCCTTTCTTGTAGGGGTTTTGTTTCCCCAGCCAGCTTTCTGCACAGGGGCAATGGTGGAGCTTGCTTGTGCTTCTCACTATGTCCACAAATGGGTCCTGGGCTGACAAGGGGGAAGCTGCTCTGAAAGGAGCATTCTGTTCGGAGTATAAGCACCTCAGGCCAATGTCCACTTTTGATTCCCACAGATAGCATTAAGGCCAGTGGATGAAGATTGCAGTATGAAATCTGAGGTTCCCCAGACAAGAAGCTGACAGTTGCCATGATGGGCTCCTTATGATTGGAGGTGTTCCAGCTAAACTGGATGTTCATGGGAGAGATTTCTGCAGTTGTTGTGTGGTTGCTTTGAGGGACCAGTTAGATACATGGGCTAATGGATACAAGTGTGTATCAGGTAAATGGACCAAGCTTTATTGGATGGTGAGGATAGTTCTATCATTCAGTTTATTAAAAAATGATGAAAACCCAATATAGTTGAATTCAAAAAGCCTCCTGAAGTATAAAGATCTGAGATGTAGGATTCTTGCCCTTAATGTATGCCACCCTGCCCCCAGGCTCCCCTGACTGTACTGCATACCATATTGTCTTCATGAAATTGAACAAGCAGACAGGCAGACCAAGACAAAGGTTTACTACAGTAGAAGACACTGTAGATTGAGTTAACTGGCTACATTTATTAAGGGCAGTGGTTCTCAAATGATCGATGCTGGGGATTAAAGGGTAGGCTTGTGTCCTTACTTTCATGGAATTTTCACTTGGCGTCTTAACCCCAAAATGCCCAAAACCCTTTACTTCCATCTTAGTGCTGTGCTCAGAAAACTAAATATAGTCACGGGAGAGATAACATTTATGTTTCAGTGCTAATGCTCTGAGTTTTACAGCAGGATTCGAATGAGCTAGTAGATGAGACCTTTTTTTGTGTGTAGAGAAGGGAAAGGAGCATTTATTTTCCAAGAGTGACAGTAAGTGGCGTAGGTCTACATCACATCAGAATCGCAGCCCACTCGACGTTTCTGCCGAGTCGATGACCCCAGAACAAGGGTCTGATTTATCTAAAAGACTGTGTGGTAAGCCACGTTATCGAGTGGTGTCTCATTTCTGTTCCCAGACTGATCATTTAACACCTCCCAAGGGCGTCTCTGTGATAGCATCGCAGGCGATAACGGTGCTTCTCCCTAGGCCCTGGGGAGCCTGCCTAGCGCCAGAGCTGCCTCTGGAAGCACGAGAGAGGCTCAGTACCAGGCCCGAGGGGAAAGGCTTGCTGCCAGGAGCCAGGCCTCTCCAGGTGCGGGATGCTGGAATGCGACGTCTCCCTGGGTTTACTCAGAGCCTTGGTCTCTTTCTGAGCTCGTTGATCTGTACTTGTTCACCGCCCTTGCAACCTCCCGGACGCCGCCTCCTTCGAAAGTGCTGCCCCTTTAAGGGAGGGCGTGGTCTCGTGCAGCGTGGCCGCGCCCCCCGGCTTTCCCTGGGGCGCGCCGGACCACCTGTCTCCGGCCGCGCCCCGCCCCTTTCCCGAGGGGTGGGAGAAGAGGGCGGAGAGGACGGTCGAGGCTTTACCTAGCGCAGCGGTCGCGCGGCGCATGCGCACGGCCGGACAGGTCCGCGGCGCCCTCACTTCCTGGCACTCCCCCTCCCCCCTTCGCCGTTACCCTGTACATCCGGGTCTCTTGCCCTCCCCACTCCAAGCCGCCGTCGCCGCCGTCGCCTGGCTCTTCGCGGCTCCGCCAGAGGGGCAGGTGCGGAGGGGCTCCCGGTCCGGCCGCCGCCGCCCGCTCCGGGCCCGGGGCTCCCCCTAGCGCCGTGACGAGCCGCTGGCGGCTGAGAGAAACGCGGCCGAGTGCCGGAGCTCGCGGCGGGTGAGTGACCGGCCGGTCGTCTCCTCACGCCCCTTGCGCCGCGGCGGGCCGCGCGGCCGCCCTGCGCGCTCCCGGCCCTGCCTGGGCCCGGCCTCCGCCCATTCATTCTCGGCGTCCGCTCTTCCGCCCGGGCCGCGGCGCGTGCGGGAGCGGGCAGCCCCGTGCTGGGCGCTTCTTGCTCCCTTACTTCCTTGCTTTCCTTCCTGCCCCCGTGCTCCGCTGCACCCCGACTCCCAGGCTCTTCCGTGCCCCGGCGCCCCTGCTTTCCGTGCCAGCTCTCCCGGGGCCCTCACCCCTCCTTTCCTCGGACCGTACTACGCTTTGCCGGGACTCCCTGCGCCCATGGAGGGTTTGTGTGTCTTTGCTCCCATCGCTGCGTCTTTCACCTATGAGGCCAGATCTTTCAACTTTTAATTCCCCGCGTTTAAAGTCCAGATACTCAATCCTAGGGTGTGGTCTTAGTGTGCTTCCAACACACACACACACATACAGAGCTTTTTTTCTATAATTACCCAAATCTATGTCTGTCAGAGTCTCGTGAGAGTGGCCATTGGGATGTGAATGTGATCTCGTGGCTTCTTTGGACCTCACGGCCTTTCTGGTATTTGACACATTAATTTTTCTCTTGAGCATAAAATTAGTCAAAAAGTGTTCTTTTCTGTGATTCCATGCCTGCGTTGCAGCATCACCTGTTTGTACCGTTAGTGAGACTTTTTCTAGTCTCTGACAACACTTACAGACATTTCCTGTATCCCCTTCTGTTCCAAATACTGCTGGAATGCCTGAACCCTTGCAGAACCACAAACTGGCATTCTGGGTAAAGCATAGTTTTCTGATTCGTTGACACTTTCTCCCTTCTCCTGAAGTGTATTAAGTTTGACACCTTTGAACCCTGCTGCATGAGAAATGCATGTCAGTTTTGAGTTCTTTGAGTCTTACAGTTTGGTGTACTGATGTACCTATAGCCGAAGGAACTCTTGTTGTGTGTCTGGCACCTTATTGCACATAATTTTAGATTAATATATCCGAAGAAAAAACACACAGATTCTTTTAATTCTTTAATTGTGTTTAATAATGGAAACGGAAGCTTCGTGGTGAGAATGATGGTAGTCTGTTGTAAAGTTTAACTGAAACTGCCTAATCGGCATCTATAAAATGAACTAGCAGCACTTTCTGCACTGTGACTTTCATGGCCCGTTATGGTGAACTCCAGTTCATTTCAGAGCACACATACCACATAGCACTGCAGCCATGCCACCTTGTAATGGCCACAGCAGTGTTTTCTAATACTTTTCTCTTTCTGAGCAACTAGGGTTTTTTTTTTTTGCCCCCTCACTTTAGGTTTTGATTTATAGATTTCTCTTTAAAAAAAAATTAATAATGTGTGTTTGTATGTGAAAGTGCAGGAGTCTGTATGTGAGTCTGTGGAGTTGATTCTCTGTTTTCCTCTTCCACCATGGGATTCAGGGATTGCACTAAAGTAGCCATGCTTGAGCGGTCTCACCCTGCCCCAGCAATAAAATTTCTCATTCTTTTTTTTTTTTTTTTCCAGAGTGGTTTTGCTAGATGACTTAGAAAATCCTTTCTAACATTAGTAGTGATGTGGCTGCCTTGGAGGAAAGCTTTGCTTTGTAAAATGCTGGTGGTTCTGTAATGTTATATATAATTGAGCAAAGTATACTTTTTCTTTTCTAAGAAAGAGACCATTTGATCAAGGGGAGCTAGGTTAACAAGTTGCTTTTTGTTGTCCAAGGAAAGAGTGAGGCAGTTGATTTCTTACATAGTATAAGTGATATTTAATGGAGTTTAAAAATTCATTTCTCTGAGCCTTCTGAAAATAGGTTAAAAATAATGCATGTGGAATTGTGCCATGTTCAAGATTGTTTGACATGTATTTGAAGCGACCATTTATCTTTACTCAGTAAACAGTAATTGATGGAGAAGTACAGAGTGATGGTTTTTTCATATTACTCCTAGCCTCCTTAGGGAAAAGCCTGGTTTATCACTCTTACTAAGTATTGATGCTTCAGTTGTTAAGAGACAGTAAATTTCTCTTTCCTTGTTTTAGGAAATCAAAAGACTGTATTATTTGAAAACACTTGTGTTGGTGTTTATATTCTGTCTATTATTTTTGGTTGTTCTTTCCTTTTATAGCACAGTTTCTGCCTGGTGTACAGCGTATGAATTGTTAATATTTTGGGCATCTTAGATTGTAACAGCACTCTGGAACTATTGTAACTATGTGGCAAAAGTTTTAGAGAAAGATGTTTTTTTCTTTGAGCTGCAGATTCTCAAGTATACTAAATATTTTGAATTTGCAATGTTGGGTTATTAAGTTATTTTGAGATCTTTAGGGGGCAAAGGAGAATAGACATACCATTTGTGTTATGTTCTAGTCTATAGACTGGATTTGTTTATTTCAAATGGGTGTTCGATACATATATCTTGCCAGCATTCATGAACAATAGTCAATTTAGAGCATTTCTCATGCATTTAGTTTGTTTTCTAAGAGTTAGCATAAAGTGTTTTGGTTATGGGATCTCTCCTACATCTGTTTACTAAAGTAGATTAATTTATTCAAAGATTTTTTTTTTCACTTAGCAAAGATGGCAGAATCCAACAGTACAGTGGTAACTTGGTTTTAGACTAGTCATGCTGATATGTTACCAGTAGCTAACATTGTACTTACTAGGTTTCTCTAAGCCAAGGCAGTACTTTAAGACATAGTTTAACTTTAAACAGTTTTGTTAGATAAATACTTATACTGCTGTGTGATAGATGAGGAGTCAGGTGTTAGGCTGCAGTGTTGAGCAGCTGCCTTATACCCACTAAATTAGCTCAATGACAACCCTGGAAGACATAGGTTAACTTCTAATTCATTCTTGATCAACATTAGAAAACTAAGGCTTCTCGGTGGAATACCTTTTTGAATCACAGTCTTGAAATAAATTTTTATTTCAAGGTGTTAGTTTGAGGTCTTATTTTACATTAAATATTTAGAGGGTATTCTTCAGGCAAGAAATCTCAACTTTTCAGCCACCACAGAGATGTTTGCTTGTTCTGTTTTCTCCTTGGAGTGTATACATTCTTGCTCACCAGTAACAACTTCTTCCCCTTTCCACTCAAGCAAGTAAATAGAATGCAAATTAGTACCATTTGTAAAAACTCTTCAAAAAAGGAAATCATTCTTAAGGTTTTTGTACTCTCTATATAAGTAAACATAAACACATACATGCTGAATATATGTACTTAATTTCTTATGTCTTCACATCTGAATAATACTGTCATGGATGAGAATGGCTGGTTTGTAAAAATACACTTTTGTGGTCTTTTGTTTAGCTAGAAGACATGATGCAAACCATTTTTGTAGCTGTTTAGATCAGGTACATACTCCTCAGAGGAAAGATTCAGTAGTATGTATTGTGTGGGATACTGAAGCTTTGAACATTTGCATTCTTTTCTACCCTACAGTAATTT
>JADRCD010195180.1:0-12034 GCA_019843815.1 Montemys delectorum | reverse complement strand
AAAAAAACACACACACACACAGAGACAGACAGAGAGAGACAGGCAGACAGACATAGAGGGGCAGAGAGACACAGAAACAGAGACAGAGACAGACACAGAGAGACAGGAAGAGGCAGAGACAGACACAGAGACAGACAAAGTCACATAGGGTCAGAGAGACACAGAGACACAGAAACAGAGACAGAGAGACAGAGGGAACAAAAACGCTGGCTTTTTCAGGGCTGAGACAGTAGCCTCCTGCGCTTAGCATGCTTTCCCTGCCAAGGTCAGTTAGAGCATCCCTGCTTCGCTCCTTCACTCACTCACCACCTGTATCAACATCCTCAGAGTACTGGTTTGTCCTTCTCTTTCCTCTTGAGCACTTCTTACAGATTTGGGGAAGTTTGGCTTCCAAGGGGATGTCTGGTAACTTGAGGTTAGAACTGAGAAGCATGGAGGCATGCCACATCTAGTGCTAAGACTGGACCATTGCCAGAACCTCCTACAGTGGTACAGAGTGGTCCCCACCACAAAGAACAATGCGATCTCAGCTTTAAGATTGAAGTGCTTTGGTCTACAGTATGAGTCCTGTAGACCAGAGTCCTTGGCACGCATATGGATCTTAGTATCCCCAGGAGCCAGGAATAAAACCATCCCATGATGAACACCTTAACACAACAAAGAACGCAGAAACCAACTCGGGTCCAACAATAGGCCAGACTCTGGGACAGTGTTGGGAGATTTGGAAAGAAAGTTCACAAGTTGGGTGTGGTGGCTTGTGCCCATAATCCTATCACACCAGAGGCCAATGCAGGAGGATTGCTTGTAATCTGGGGTCAGCCTGATTAAAAGTAGTTCAAGATAGTCTGGACTGGAGAGAGAGAGAGAGAGAGAGAGAGAGAGAGAGAGAGAGAGAGAGAGACAGAGAGAGAGAGAGAGAGACAGAGAGAGAGGGAGAGGGAGCAGGATGAAGCTTGGGACTTCACTACACATTGGCATATCTATAAACAAGAAAGTCTAAGAATTGAAGGTCTGCATTGCAGGCAACGCCAGAATACACAAGACTCTGAGCAACTCATTGTTTTGACAGAATTCAGCCAAGAGCTAAAACAGGAGGCAGAATTTTAAACAGCCACAAACCAGGATTGCTCCTCTGTAAGCATGTAAAGATGAGCCTTTCAGCTCATGGTAGGTCAGTGAGGATATCGTAATCATCCTAGGACAGCTCAAGCATGCTAGGCACCAACCCTCATCATGTGTCAGATCAGTGGATCTCAACCTGTGGGTCATGACCTTAGGAGTCATACATCAGATATTCTGTATATCAGATATTTATATTATAATTCACAACAAAAGCAAAATTACAGTTGTGAAGTAACAACAAAATAATTCTATGGTTGGGGAACATCACAACATGAGGAGCTGTATTAAAGGGACACAGCGTTAGGAAGGTTGAGAACTGCAGTATTAGATTTACTGTGTGGGCTGATCTTTAAGTCCTCTTGTGCTTGAGTAACTATTCCTAGAACATCAGCCTACCTGATCTCAGGTATGAGTCTGGACATTGTTGTTTCTTGCAAATCCCTGGTAGGAATTAAAGATAACATTAGGCCTCCACAGAGAACCCAGCAGTGCTCAGAGTCCTGTCCAAGCCACTTCTCTCACTAATACCATGCATACCCAATCTCACTGGGTAGGTCCAGCTATTTATGCTTGAGGCTGAAGTTATGGCTTGATACCCTCCCGGTCATGGCTAGCATTAACCATCCACTTGAAATGTCCTGGCAGTTGGGCCTCTGGGGGATTATCTTGGCAGGTCATCATGGACTGTATAAAAAGCAGAACTAAAGCTTGGGACACACTTATTACTTCTGGTTTCTTATTTGGGGACATAATGTGACCAGTGAATTCAGGCTCCTACTGCCTTGACATCATCATGTCAGACGTCCCTGGAAACTAGGAGCTACAGTCAACCATTCCTCCTCTTGTTGGCTTTTGCTAGAGGTATTTTGTCACAGTGTATTGGTTGCTAGGATAAAACACCATGACCAAAAGCAACTTCTAGAAAAAAAAGAGTTTATTTGGACTTACAGTTCCAAAAGGTAGAGTCCATCTTGATGGGGAGGTATAGTAGCAAGTTGCAGACATGGTGGCTGGAGTGAGGAGCTGAGAGCTCACACCTCAACTGCAAGCGTGACACACAGTGCAGACTGGAAGCAGGGTGAGGCTTTAAGCCTGATGACAGTGACATACTTCCTCCAGCAAAGCCAAAAACAGCACAGCCAATTGGGGACCAAAGATTCAAATACCAGAGCCTAAGCGGGACATTTTGCATTCAGATGACCACACAAAGCAGTAGGGAAAGAAATGAAGCCACTTCCTCATGAGGATTTTAATTAGGGCTCCCTCCCTATGCAGTCGGTCTTGCTACCCAGTTACCTTCAATTCCTCTTGGTTTATTCCTGGGTAGTATCCATTACTCCCAGAATGCATCTGGATTCATCTTCAGATTTCCACTGTCATTATTTTTTGTCTAAGCAAACCGTTCCCAGGTTCCCCCAGATCATTAGAATCCCATAGTTGCTTTTCTAACACATTCATTCTATTTAGAGTATGTACATTCTCCACTGTCAAAAAAAAAAAAAAAAAAAAAAAAAAAAAAAAAAAAAAAGCATTTAAGATCAGAAAGCTTCCTTATCTCGAATTTCCCCATGCCTTTCATTTGGGTTTGCCATTGCCCAGGGCAACCTTGTTGGCTCGAGGCCCTGGCTCTAAAGCCAGTGTGTGCTGCTCCTTTCAGCCAAGTATTTCCTCATCCCTTAGAGCACTGGCTTCCTCACCTTCTTATCATTTTCAGAAATCGGGATTTCTCAACCTTGGCATGGTGACTATATTGAACTGGAAAGTGCTTCCCTCTTACGGCTATTCACAGCATCCTTTAGTTGGACTCACTGGAGACCTGTAGCACTCTACTCCCCAGTGGAGATGGTCAATAAGTCTTCAGACGATGTACAGTGTCACCCAATTATGGCTAGTTGAGACCTAAGGGCTTAAGTGTCATCTTATTGAACAAGCGTCCTTTGATCTCTAAGTGTCTAGCTTCTTGCTTTTTCCGGTCACTCTAAAATAACATATTGGATAAGAAGCTTCCCACTTATCCCACAGAATGGTCAGTGCCCCATTCCATGTGGCTACCTCGGCTACTACATTCTGTTCTGTAAGAAAACCACTGAACACATGCTGTTCTAGTTTCATTTTCTGCTGCTATGGTAAAATCTGACCAAAATCAACTTAGGGGAGGAAAGGATTTATTTGGCTTACATTTCTGGGTGGCAGTCCGCCGTTGAAGAAAGCCGGGGGCAGGAATTTAAGACAGAAACTTGAAGCAGAAACCATGGAGGACTGTTGCTCGTTGACTTGCTCTCTGGCTCACTCAGGCTTCCGCTCTGCTAGCTTCTTTGCAGAATCCAGGACCACCAGTATAGGGAATGATGCCGCCCGCAGTGGGCTGGGCTCTTGTACATGAACTAACAGTCAAGACAATCCCCAACAGACATGCTCACAGACACCACCCCCCTACCCCTCCCGCTAAGGAAAATGACTCCACAGAGACTTGGCAAGGAAATTATTCTAGACTGTGTCAAGCTGACAGTTCATGCTGACTACAACACTTCTTGACACACAGTAAGCACTCAGAACTGGGTACCCAATTGACATGAGTGTACATAAATGAATGACATGGCACTCGGAGACGTCGGAGTGGTCAGGTACATTTACTAGGTGGTAATAATGGTGATCATCTTCAGCACAGAGGGCATGCACTTTGGAGTCATGGAATTCCAGTTTCACAGCTTTGCCACCTACACCAGGGGTGTGGCCTGGCATGACTTAAATAACAATCCAGAGTCTCCATTCATCTGGAAGAGGTGATAGCTTTGAGTGTGTCTAGCTGGTTAGTCTACCCTGCTGGCTCCCAGACCCCAGGTGGTTTGGCTGAGCCCTCTTTGTGTTTTTCACCTTGGCTTGCCAATGCCAGGAGCAAGCTCACACTGTACCCACAGTACCTTGTACACACAGTGCCAAGATGCTCAGGAAATGCCCTTGATGGAACATAATCTGGATCAAGTCGTGTATGTTAATGATGTCACTGTGGGCAATTCTCATGGGGCTGGTCCTGGGAGAAATGACCAGCGTAGGTCCTCTTGTGATAAGTATGGATCTGGAGAGTACCTATTACTCTAAGCTCTCCATGTGGACATTTTGGATTCTTGCAGAACATTGAGAAGCCAGGGTAGAGTCTCTTTGCCTCTCTGTTTTCTTCTTTTCTCCATCAGATTTTGTGAATGGTAAATTTAGTAAAGATGCCGTCTGCCTACCTCTTAGATGCAGGGAATTTGCTTCTGGGGAGTAACAGCCATCCTCTGGATGGTACAAAGGGAACCTCAAGAATCCAAAATTCTGGTGAGAAACTATAGTAAGAACAGTTACCAGTGGGCTCCAGCAGGCTCACGGC
Organism: Montemys delectorum; assembly: GCA_019843815.1. NCBI lineage: Eukaryota > Metazoa > Chordata > Mammalia > Rodentia > Muridae > Montemys > Montemys delectorum. Next base: position 7,542 of record JADRCD010195180.1, on the reverse strand, counting down.
GTAACTGTCTTGAGAGTCTGCCATCGGGCTGGTGAGATGACTCAGCGGGTAAGAGCACTGACTGCTCTTCCAAAGGACCTGAGTTTGGATCCCAGCAACCACATGGTGGCTCACAACCGCCCGTAATGAGATCTGATGCCCTCTTCTGGAGTGTCTGAAGACAGCTACAGTGAATTATGCCAGAGCAAGCAGGGCCAGAGTAAACAGGGCCGGCAGAGGTCCTGAGTTCAATTCCCAGTGTACTGGCTAGTTTTGTGTGTCAACTTGACACAGGCTGCAGTTATCACAGAGAGGGAGCTTCAGTTGGGGAAGTGCCTCCATAAGATCCAGCTGTGGGACATTTTCTCAATTAGTGACCAAGGGGGTAGGACCCCTTGTGGGTGGTGCCATCTCTGGGCTGGAAGTCTTGAGTTCTATAAGAGAGCAGGCTGAGCAAGCCAGGGGAAGTAAGCCAGTAAGGAACATCCCTCCATGGCCTCTGCATCAGCTCTTGCTTCCTGACCTGTTTGAGTTCCAGTCCTGACTTCCTTGGTGATAAATAGCAATGTGGAAGTAAGCTAAATAAACCCTTTCCTCCCCAGCTTGCTTCTTGGTCATGATGTTTGTGCAGGAATAAAAACCCTGACTAAGACAAATTGGTACCAGCATAGTGGGGTATTCCTGTGACAACCTGACCATGTTTTGGGGAGGACTGTGGAAGGACTTTGGAACTTTGAGCTAGAAGAACCACTGGTTGTTAAGAACTCTGTGGGATGTTCTGTGGGAGCTTGGAAGATCATGTTGAGAACAGTGCAGAAGATGGAGGCCTGGCTTGTGAAATTTCAGAGGGAAGATTAAAGACTCTTATCAGGGCCATGTTGTTTTGATTGTGAAGATTCTGTGGTTCTAGTTAGCTGGGGCTGAAGTATCAGCTGTAATTAACAAGATACCAGAACTACCAAAGTGAAAACTTTGCATTACTGGGACTACTGATGCTGGTTAGCTGGAGCTAAGAAATTAGCGGTGATTAAAAAGAGACCAGCATCACTGAGGTGGCATCCTCTGGGAAGTGTTTTCTGAGAGCACAAAGAGGTTGTGTTCCAGAGATAGCCAAGGTTGTACCTTGTGCTGTAGCAGGACTTGGTAATGTGTAAGAGTCATCCAGGTAGTACTGGTTTTAAAGGCATGAAAGGGTCATGAGAATAATTGAGGCTCAGCACAGTGAGAGGCCATGGAAGGCCATTGGTGAAGGTGCAGCCTCAGTTGCAATTGATGGCCCAGGACTGAAGGGGTCATGCAAAGGAGTTGAGGCTTGGCACCGTGAAGACAGTCTATGAGAAGCTACTGGTAAAGCCTAGTGACAGCAGTGTTTTGGGAATGCCAGTACCATACAGTGACCACCAAGGACAGCAGCAGCAATAGAGTACAGGCATCTGGAGCCCAGAAGATAAAGATGTGTGCTACAAAAGGCAGAGCTGGAGAAGTGATCAAAGCCCTTAGAGGAGCCCAGAAGATCGTGAGTTGGATCCCAGACATTGGTTTTGCTTTTGATTGTGACTGTGCCCTGATATTGTTCCCTCTTGATGGAAGAATGTATTTTAGTGGAGCCCACAGTTAAGAGACTTTGAATTTTAAAAGATATTGGACATTTTAAATTGATTGAACTTTTAATATGTAAAGACTGTGGGACTTTAGATCTTGAGGATGAATAAGAACATAAGGGTTGAGGCTTAATAGTGATGTGTTTGTGTGTCAAGTTGACAAGGGGTCAATTGTACTGGCTAGTTTTGTGTGTCAACTTGACACAGGCTGCAGTTATCACAGAGAGGGAGCTTCAGTTGGGGAAGTGCCTCCATAAGATCCAGCTGTGGGACATTTTCTCAATTAGTGACCAAGGGGATAGGACCCCTTGTGGGTGATGCCATCTCTGGGCTGGAAGTCTTGAGTTCTATAAGAGAGCAGGCTGAGCAAGCCAGGAGAAGCAAGCCAGTAAGGAACATCCCTCCATGGCCTCTGCATCAGCTCCTGCTTCCTGACCTGCTTGAGTTCCAGTCCTGACTTCCTTGGTGGTAAATAGCAATGTGAAAGTAAGCCAAATAAACCCTTTCCTCTCCAGCTTGCTTCTTGGTCATGATGTTTGTGCAGGAATAAAAACCCTGACTAAGACACCCAGCAACCATACACGTGATGGCTCATGGCCATCTGTACAGCTACAGTGTACTCATACACATGAATTAAATAAAACAAATCTTTTTTTTTTTAAAGTAGAGTCTGCCATCCCCTTTGAGTTTTTCTATCTGTTCAGAAACCTGGCCAAGGAGCCCAATGCCTCAGACATACTCCTCCCTGAGATGGGCTCATCCAGCTCCCACTGGGCCAGTGAGGGCTAAAGCTGGGGTCAGAATTGAGGCCTTACATATCTCTCTAAATTTTATGCTTGAAGTTCATAATCCATTGAAAATAAACCCATTCCCTTGGCTTTCGTGGAATTTGTAGTCCACCAGGCTCTGTGGGGTAGGGAAATGTAAGGTCTGAATTCATACCTTACGATGTACAATGGGTGTCCCTCATCAAAAGACGGTCTCAGAATATTTGTATATATACACACAATGAGGTATCTTTGAGGTAGAAACTCAAGTCCAAGTGAGAAACTCATTTATTTTTCATATCTGCCAGATATACAGCCCGAGGGCAGCTTTACACAATGATGCATTGTGCACCTGTGTCTGGGCTGCCATCTGTCACATGAAGTCAAGTGTGGCTTTTCTACTCATGACTTTATGTTGATGTTCAAGAGGTTTTGGATTTTGGAGTAAGTTGGATTTCTGCCTTTGAGACTGGACCCGGCCAACCTGTACCCCAAATAGCTGGCTTAAGACAAAAGGAATTCTCAGAGGCCCTGGTTGGGGGGAGCAGGAAACCTGAAATTAAGTTATTTAGTTATTGGCAGAGCCACATGCCATCTGAAAGCTGTAGACAGAAGTCCTTCCTTGCCAGTGCCAGTTTCTGTCCTCATGGATCCTCACTTAGAACTGCAGCTGTTCAGCCTCTATCTCTGCTCCCCTCTTGGCTGTCTTCCCCACAGGTCTGAGCGAAACTTCCCATCTTCTTCTGTGGCGACAAGGTCTCCTGTAGAGCAGGCTGGCCTTGAATTTGCTGCATAGCCAAGAATGACCTTGAACTTTTGGTCCTCCTGCTTCTAACCTTCTGAGTGCTTGTGTTTCAGGAGTGTGCTCCCACACCATCTATTTAGATGGAACCTAGGGCTTTGTGCCTGACAGACAAGTGTCCTATTAACAGACACATATCCTCAGACCCCATTCTTTGTTGTTGTTGTTGTTGTTGTTGTTTCGTATACAGATACCAGGCATATTGGATTCACTCATTTGCAGTAACACTTCTCTCCAGGATGGACTGTAACCTCAAAGTGTAACCCCTTTCCTCCTCTAATTATGTTAGTAACCACCCTACTCCCACCTAAGGTCATTTTTTTTAAGATTTATTTATTTATTATATGTACATTCACTGTAGCTGTCTTTAGACACTCCAGAAGAGGGCTTCAGATCTCATTACAGATGGTTGTGAGCCACCATGTGGTTTCTGGGATTTGAACTCAGGACCTTTGGAAGAGCAGTCAGTGCTCTTAACCACTGAGCCATCTTTCCCACCCAAGGTCATATTCTTAAGCATTAAAAGATGCTGTGAAACTTATGGCACTTCCTCCCAGGGCGTAACGGTTCTGTTACCAGAAAAAGTGAGGTGTGTGTGTTTGTGGGTTGAGGGTTGGATTCGGGACAGATCCATGTTGCATTTGTACATCTCTGCCATCTTCTCCACCCAGCTCTGTGTGTTTGAGGTTGGCCTTTGTCATTTAGGACATAGGGAACATTTGACTCTAGACTATAAACAGGGAGGACCAAGAAACTCAGAGAGTTTAACCCTCCCCTCCGTCATCCTGTAGCAGTGACTCTCAACCTGAGGGATGCAACCCCCAAAGGATCATGGGAAAACACAGATGTTTACATTATGATCCAGTAGCCACATTATAGTCGTGAGGTAGTAACAAAAATAATTTTATGGTTGGGGGAGTTCACCACAACATGAGGAACTGCACATAAGGGGTCACAGTGTTAAGAATGCCACGCAAGATGACAGACAGCTGCTATGAGTAAGGTGTCTCCCCTGGAGGTCACACTGAGGTTTCTCTCAATCCCTCCTATAGCCGCTGTAGGATCTGGAAAGGAGAACTAGACTGTGTGTGCCTCCCCAACGTTTTCTGTTGTCCTTTGACCTCGCTGGCCTTTGTTGTTACCATTGAGACAGGGTCTCGTGTAGCCAGGACCAGCCTTCAGTTTGCTTTGTAGTTGAGGGTAGTCGAACATCTGATTCTCAATCTCTCACATGCTTGGTCCATAGTTGCATACAACATACCTGTTTTACGCTTTGCCGGGGCTCCAACTCAGGGCTTTGTTTCATGGGAGGCAAGCACTCTACTGACTCTACTATATGCCCGGCTCTTCCTGTATCTTGTTGCCCCTCCTTCTCTTCTTCCTCCTCCTTCCCTCCATTCTACCTCCGTCCCCTCTTCACTCCCCTTCTCCTGTCTCCTCCTCCAGCATCCTTCACTAAACTTCCTTCAAGTCATCTAATCTGACTTTATTTACGACAGAGACTCTGAGCAGCCTAGCAGCCAACACAAGCATCGTCTGCTAGACTTCCAGGAAAGATTGGTTCTGCTGGTATTTCTAGGCTGCATAAGTATCTTGCTAATGCCAGGGCAGTGGACAGTAACTTCTGGTTCTCACTGTTTGTTCTACCGGTGCAGAGGCAGGCTTCGTTCATCAATCTAACCTGCTTTCTAAGCAGTTCCTTTCTTAGGAGCACAGCCCCTTGGCTCTGTGGCAGGCACTGAGGCCATGGGCATCAGGAAGCTGAGATAAGAGGAACCTGTACTTCATGGGAAGGAGCCAGATGTTCAAATATTCAAGGCACGGGTGAGTGGGAGGAAGCTGCATTCCCAACAGGTTAAGGTTACCCCTTCTCTTGTGTAATTGACAGCAGAGATTATTGACTTCTCATGGGTCTTCGTCGTCCTAAGTGAAAAATAGCACAGACTGACTGCAACGAAGACAAAGTGGAGAATGGAGAAGGCATGACAGCTGGACCTAGAACCAGCAGGTCACATTGTATCCCTAATGGGAAAGACAGGAAGTGGAGCCAGACTGTAAGGTGTCAGAGCCTAGTGACCCACTTTTCTTCATCAAGACACTACATCCTAAAATAGCTGCCGCCAGCTGGGAGCCATGTGCTCAAACTCCTAAGCAAATGGGAAACAATTCACATTCATACCACAACCCCAGGAGCTGTGAGGCACCCTTGTGATCCCAGCACTTGGAATTCCCTGTTGAAGCTGGAGACCCAGTTGTGGGAGACACAGAAAGGCAGAGCTCCAGGAGAAGGTTAACTTGACAAGAAAATGATGTGTCCTAAGATAGTATTAGTGCCCCTTTAAGGAAGACACCAGAAAGCACTGGCCCTCTCTCATCTTCCCCTTCTATTTGAGGGAGTTGTCATCTCCAAGGTAAGAAGAGATCTTGTACCAAGACTTAATTATACTGGCACTGTCCATCCATCCAGACTTCTGTCCTCTGGAACTATGCAAGAGTGGATTTCTGTTGTTCGTCCCCTCCTGACAGACCTGTACAATCTCAGCATCTAACCCGATATCTGGCATACAGAGCTCAACAGACATTGGTAATACAAACAGAGGTCAAGGATGCTAAGATGTAGCAATGACTACCCAGAGATGCTAAGGTGTAGCAATGACTACTCAGATACTGCCTCTTGATCTTATCCACTGAGAGGTTCCTGGGCATGGGCCATCAAGGATGGAGTTGCTCATCTCTGAGGTTTAGAAGGAAGATGGAGTTCCCATACCTTCATTCAACAGAATATATCAGTGGTTCTCAATCTGTGGGCCAATGACCCATTTGGGGGTCAAATGACCCTTTCACAGAGGTCACCTAACACCATGGGAAAAAACAGACATTTACATTGCAATTCATAATGGTAGCAAAATTACAGTTATGAAGTAGCAATGAAGATAATTTAATGGTTGGGAGTGACCACAACATGATTAACTGTAAAGCACATTAGGAAGGCTAAGAACCCCTGGAATGCAGGGTTCTTGGTGTACATCAGGCAGGACCCTGGGAGGCTGAATTCTGCAACAAGGCTCTTGTTCTCATTGGGCTTGTATCAGAGGCCATACAAACCCGAGTCTGTACAATGTTACAGCCTGAGTTACAGTGCAGGCCCTGGCAGATGGAAGGGCAGAACAGCTTCAAAACATGTTTTCCTTCTGTGTCCCTATCCTGGCCTCGAAGAACAACTTCATCCAGGGGCTGTTACATTTCTTTGATAATCCCATTATCCAGAAACATCTCAGCCTTTCACTGAGAACATCTGTCAAAACTGCTTAGACAACACAGGCTGGGATGGAGAAAGCTCACAGCAAGCTTTTAATGAATAACATACCCAAGGGCCCGGTGTTTGTTTTCTGATCTTTTGTGGGACCCCTGGGTAACATTGAATACCTTGACATTCTGATGCACCTGGATTTTGAGATCCATAATATTGTTTGCAAAGGTGAGAGGTCAGGAGAGAACTTACAGTAAGTTTTTAATGGGTTACATTCCCAAGTTAAAGTTTTGTACCGTTGTCCCCATTGAGGTCTTTTTCTCAACTGTGTGGTGGAGCCCTGACCCATGTTGCTTCATTCATTATAACCAAGATCAAAGCAAAGGGGTGGGAATGACAGCTCAGTGGGTAAGGTCCTTGCTGCATAAGCATGCAGATCCAAGTTTAGAACCCTGGCACATTCTTGGACACGGTGATGAGCAGCTACAGCCCAGAGTTAGGAGTTGTGGCAGACACAGGTGGATCCAGGGAGATCACAATTAAACCAAAATGGCAAGCTCCACGTTCACTGAGAGACCCTGTCATAAAATATAAGGTGGAGAAAATAGAGAAAGACATCCAATGCCTACCTCTGTCTCTCACACATGCATACACAGGTGAACTCATTTGTGTACATATGTGCACATACAAGAATGCACTACACACATAAAAAGATTAAATCAGCAGTCACAATCACACTAATGCTGTGATTTATCTGTTCAGGTGTACATGTATGTAAGTGCACATGTATGTAGGTGCACATGTATGTAGGTGCACATGTATATAGATACACATGCAGATGCATGCATGTGGATACCAGACGACCTCTCATTGCTCCTTAGGCACCATTCACCTTGGTTTTTGAGACACAGCCTCTCAACAGCCTGGAGATCACTGGTTAAGGTAGACAAGCTGGCCAGGGAACCCCAGGGATTTGCCAGCCCACTCCCAATGCTGGGATTACAAATGTGTAACCTACACCCAACTTTTTGATGTGAGCATTTTGCCAGCTGAGTCATCGTCCCAGCTCTGTTATAATACAATTTGTTGAAAAGAATATCTTTTGTGAGGATTTCTTTTTCTCCCAAACCCAGAGCCTCATAA
>JADRCD010195176.1:0-31171 GCA_019843815.1 Montemys delectorum | reverse complement strand
TGTGTGTGTGTGTGTGTGTGTGTGTGTGTGTGTGTGTGTTTTGTTTTGTTTTGTTTGTTTTTTCAAGACAGGGTTTCTCTGTGTAGCCCTGGCTGTGCTGTCTTGGAACTCACTCTGTAGACCAGGCTGGCCTCGAACTCAGAAATCCACCTGCCCCTGCCTCCCAAGTGCTGGGATTAAAGGTGTGCGCCACCACTGCCCAGCCAAAGTACATTTCTTAAGTTAACTTTTTTCTTTCCTTTTTACAATTAAAATATAATTTCATCACTTTTCTCTTTCCTTTTCCACTCTCTAGTCCTGCTCATGAACCCTCGCATCCCTTTGGAAATATGGTCTCTTTTTCTTTGTTATTGTTACATTTGTGTGTGTGCAGCACAAACCTAAACATACAAATACACAGTGTGTTTAGTGTTACTTGTATGCATACAATTCCAGGACTGACCACTTGGTATTACATAACCAATTAAGGGGCTTATACTTGTGGAAGACTATTTCTTTCAAGTTCATAGTATATTTTCTGTTTGTGTTTTGTTTTAAGACAAGCTCTCACTATTTAGTTCTGGCTGCCTGGCACTCATTACGTAAACCAGGCTGGCCCTGAAGTCATAGAAATCTGTGTACCTCTGCTCTGCTCTAGCATTAACAAATAGGAACATTCAATAAATTTTTAAGAGAAAATATTAAATTCATTATTAGAAAAAATACTTCCTACAAAGAAATGTCGAAGATTAGATAATGGCTTCACTGCTGAACTCCAGCATTTAAGAATAAACACATCAAGCTGGGCAGTGGTGGTGCACGCCTTTAATCCCAGCACTTGGGAGGCAGAGGCCAGCCAGGTCTACAAAGTGAGTTCCAGGATAGCCAGGGCTATACAGAGAAACCCTGTCTTGAAAAAAACCAACCCCCCCACCCCCCAAAAAAAAACAAACAAAAAAGAAGAATAAACACATCAGTTTGGATTACTTGAGTTGATAATTCTGGACAGTTCATTGAGGATGTACCTTGAACAATGATGCTGAGATAACTGTTTATCCACAAGCAAAAGAATGATAGTGGGGGCTGGAGAGATGGCTCAGTTCTGACTGCTCTTCCAGAGATCCTGAAGTCAATTCCCTGCAACCACATGGTAGCTCACAACCATCTGTAATGAGATCTGATGCCCTCTTCTGGTGTGTCTGAAGACAGCTACAGTATTCTCAAATCTTTAGAAGAATGATACTGGGCCTATAACTCATCCTAAAGTCTATGTGAAAACTTTTGTAACCTGTAAGGTCAGGAGTTTTGAGGTGCCCCAGGAGTGTGATATCCAAAGGAATCATTTTAAAACATATGGCTACAGAGTGGCTTCCCTAAGCAGCTTTGGTTTTAGGTCTGGCATGCTCAGTTAGTTGACACCAACATAAGTTTTTTTTTGTTGTTGTTGTTGTTTTTTGTTTTTATTTCCTATCTCTCCCTCTGCTTTTAGAAGTAACAAAAGTTCGAAGAAACCTCTTCAACCAGGAAATGCTTTCTCCTTCAAAGAGGGGGCTAAAGAAGGCTCTGCCTCGAAGCCATTCTGTATCAACTTTGGAATGTCTACACCATGAACAGGACAAGTTCAAGAAGACCAAAAGCAGTACATTTCAGGGTAACTACAAAAAAAGAGTTTGTAACAAATCTGCTGGTGACATTTGTTCCCACTTCTATTCTCAAATTGGTAATTGATTCTTTCTGGATTTTTTTTTTTTATTGACTGGTTTAGCTAAAGGTTTGCCAATTTCATTGATCATTTGAGGAAAGTTGAACTTTTCTCCATTGACTTTCTGACCTCACTTTCCTTCCCTCTACTTACTTTGGGTTTTAGTTTGTTGGCTTTTCTTTTTTCTTTTTTCTTTTTATTTATTATTTTTTAAGTTTTGTTATTGGTTTTGTTTTGGGGCAGGGTGTGGACAATACGGTGTCTTGTTGTGGATTTCTTTGGGGTCATCTTTCTTGGAGTCCTTAAACTTAGAGTGGTTAGATTCATGTCTTTCATCTGATTAAGGAAGTTTTCAACCATTTTTCTTGAGTAATGTTTTCTGCCTCTTTGTCTTTTCACCTTCTAGAATTCCCATGTGGTGGCATGCATGCTGCTATAGTAGAAGAGCATTCTTCAGTCTATCTTCATTTTTCTTTTTCTGGTTAGGTGGTTTAATTTTGGATGACTTTTTTTTTTTTTTAAAGATTTATTTACAGTATTGTATATGTGAGTGTTTGCTTTTTTTTTTAATTTTTTTAAGATTTATTTATTTATTATATGTAAATACACTATAGCTGTCTTCAGACACTCCAGAAGAGGGCATCAGATCTCATTAGGGATGGTTGTAAGCCACCATGTAGTTGCTGCGATTTGAACTCAGGACCTTCAGAAGAGCAGTCAGTGCTCTTAACCGCTGAGCCATCTCTCCAGCCCCCCTTTTTTCTTTTTGACATTCATTGATTATACTGCCTGCTCAGACCCATGATTGAATCCCTTACTATTTCTTATTCCATCTGTATTTTTTTTTGTTGTTTTAAGTAAGTCTCATTTAACCTAGGCTAACCTCAAGCTTGCTTATATGACTTTTGATCTTTCTTTCTTTTTTTTCTTTCCTTTTTTCTTTTGTTCCTTCTTTCTTTTTCCCTTCTTAACCAAATTATTTTTATCTTTTATAAAATTTTCAATTAAAATATAATTATATTATTTTTCTCCTCCCTTTCTTTTCTCCAGTCCCTCCCATATTCCTCCCTCACTCCCCTTCTGATTCATGATCTCTTTTTCTTTAGTTATTGTTATATACGTGTGTGTAGATATATAACACATTAAATATATAAGTACAACTTGATGAGTCTGTTTAGTGTTGCTTATGTGTGTATGAGTTTAGGGCTGAACACTTTGTATTAGATAACTGACTCTGGGGCATCTCCCTGGCGGAGACTTAATTCTCTCTCTCAGCAGTCATTAGTTGCCAGTTCTTTGTCTAGGCCTTGTCTAGGGCTGTGAGGTTTCCCCTTCCATGTTAGCATGTCTGTTGATGTTGCCCTTATTCAGGGTTTTTTTTTTAGGCATCCATATGGTCTCCTTCCTCCCTTCCTTCCTCCCTTCCTCCTTCCTTCCTTCCTCCTTTCTTACGGCAGGCAGTCTTGCTTGTAGACCAGGCTGGTCTTGAGTAAGACCATGCTTGGCCCTTTAATTTTTTTTTTAACCTATGGGTTTATAAGCTCATTGAGTATATTTAGACAAGTTGTTAAAACATTTCTATAACTTCAGGGTCTAAGCTACTTTAGGAATGTTTTCTGCCAAGTTCTTTTTTTTCCTCTGTTAATGGGAAATTAACATCCTTTACTATTTGCACCCTTTTGGTTTTTGTTATGAACTAGCTATTGACTAATAATGTAGTAGATGGGATGACTGGAGTCTTCAGTCCCTCTGAGATTACTGACACTTTCTTATTGAGATATGTAACTATTCACTTGTAGTTTTTTCCAACCTACTTTTTTGTAAAACATTCCATTATGTGTAACACTGAAGTTTCTGTCTTATATCATTGTGTACCATCAATTCATAAATGTCTGGGTTCAAAAAGATTAGAAAAAAACTTCATCTGACCCTTTAAATCTACTGATAGAGGGCTAGAGAGAGAGCTCAGTGGTTTAGAGTACTTCCTGCTTTTCCAAACGACCTGTACCCATGTTGGGTGGCTTACTACCATCTTTTATTCCAGCTCCTGGGAGATCTGATGCCTCTAGACACCACCAGTAACAGTACTCTCATGCACACAAGCGCTTAAAAATTAATAATCAAGCCGGGCAGAGGTATCACATGTCTTTAATCCCAGCACTTGGGAGACAGAGACAGGCAGATTTCTGAGTTCAAGGCCAGCCTATTGAGTTCCAGGACAGCTAGGGTTACACAGAGAAACCCTGTCTCGAAAAACCAAAAAAAAAAAAAAAAATTAACAATCAATCAACTGATAGATGCTATGGAACAAAGCCATTGCTGTTTGAGAGTGCTGAAACTGATCCAATGTCAGAAGTCATCCCACAGAGATTTTTAAAATATTTTACATTGGCTTATGTCTTTTGAGATAGGGTCTCACTATGTAGCCTTGGCCAGCCTGGCCTAGAGCTTGCTATGCAGACCAGGCTGGTCTCAGACTCAGAGATCCACCTCTGACTAAGACATTCATCAGGTAGGCTTGTGTCATTTTTAATCAGGTTGATGAACTGCTGCTGTATTCTGTTCAGCCCTAAAGGCTTAGAATCTAGCTGAGAATTTAGCATCCTCTAGCTAGGTAATAAGTCTCATATAACTTCAGATTGCATCCTTTCCCGTGCTGCTGACTGAGAAGGTTAAATGAGATTTATTGTCAACACTGTTTGTGCATCTCAGGTTATCGCAAACTGCTGACTAAGAGTGTGGCTGAGACCCCAGTTCACAAGCAAATCTCCAGGAGGCTGCTCCATAGACAAATCAAGGGCAGGTGAGTGACATTCCTATCCAGATCCCTCATACTCCCAGGCTACCTTCAGCACCATCTCACAGGCATCTTGGTTAATTCTTAACCCTGTTGCTTATATTTTATTGACAGTCAAGCAATATACATTATTCCATTCTTTTATTGGGCATAATTATCTTAAGACTTATGCACGTTACCTGTATCAATCCACTCCTTTTTATTATTGGTCAGTATTTCATTAAGTAGATCTTCTGCACTCTCCTGCTGAGAAGAGAGGTGAGTCCTTTTTCCTGCCAGGCACAGCTAGAGATCCAGCTTACCTTTGATAGAAGTACAGCTGTGGTTTGTTTTTCTGTAGTCACTAGTTGGCCTACGGTCATTTCTGTTCCTTTCTTTAAAAAAAAAAAAAAAAAAAAAAGCTATCTCTCATGGGAGTAAATTTTGTCTTAATTTTTTGGTATCTGAGGTGTCAGTTTCTCCATCACCCAATCTAAGCTATAAGCAGCAAAAAGTAAAACCCAGGTCGCTCACTGACCTTTCTTCAGATCCCCAGTTGGATTGCCTTTCTTTCCACATCTCAATACAAATAAGGGAAAAACACACCTACCGTATACTGTCCCACATCCACCTGGACATGTGCAGATTTTACACACTTGTGAACATTAGAGGGTAACTGTGAGAAGTGAGAGGGATGAGTCAGAAGTCCTTGACAAACTGACAGACAGTGGAGCTCTTTGGCAGAAGTGGAAACATTACTGCTGGAACTTTGCAATTCTTAGCTGTACTTTTCTTTTTTTCTTTTCTTTTTTTTTTTTTTTTTTTTTTTTAATGTAATAATGGACACACACAAAAAACCTTCTATTTTTAAACTAATTTTGATATTGTCAAAGTACTTCTACAGTAAAAGTATTCTAGAGTGACTAAGAACATAGTCTATTACAGAGGACCTGAGCTTAGTTCTCAGCACCCATGTAGAGGGATTCGCACCAGCCTGTAATTCTAGCTCCAGGGGATCTAATATCTCTGGTCTCTGTGGGTACCTGTACACATGTGTACATACACACATACATACGTGCAAGCACTTTTTTTTAAATCTTAAAAAATTCTAACCACCTCACTTTCCATAATTCTATATATTTGGAGCAAGGCTTGGTGATGGTATAGATTCTTAACTTGTGCAAGACTCGTGGTTCAGTCCCCATCTCACGCACACAAAAGTGACAATAATCGTGGATTGTAAGGGCTTGCCAATGTCAAACACAGAGACTTATCTTTAATGTGTTTTGTTGTTGCTTTTTATTTATACTGTGTGTGGGGTGGGTGGGTGTATGGGTGTGTGTATGTGTATGTGTATGTGTGTGAACGTACTTGCATAACAGTGCATGTGGAGGCTGAGGATAGTTTTTAGAGTTGGTTCTGTCCTTCCATCATGTGGGTTTGGAGATAGAACTCAGATTGCTGGGCTAGGCTCAAGGACCTTGCTCCCTGAGCCAGCTTGCCCAGCCATGTCTTTAATGTGTGAGTCATGAATGCATTGACTCTGTGTTGGTTGCTCTTCAAGGTCTTCTGATCCTGGTCCTGATATTCATGTAGTTGAAGAGTCTCCTGAAAAAGAGGATGGTGAGTGCATCTTTTTGCTGTATTCTATCTAGTTTCTCCAAAAATGTTTCTGTGTTTGTCACTCAGCATATTATTATGGTTGATAGAAATTGGGGTGGCTCTGGATCAAGCATACACATACATAAATTGTTGCTGTACAAAAAAGGACTAAATTTCCGCATAAGAAATACATTTACATAATAGAAATAGGGCTTATTGTAAGGATTCAACTTCCATGTTATACAAAGTGCTGTGACTTATTTTAAAATGTGTCTCATTAAGGACAGTTTTTTAAAAAACCATTTGACTTGTTTTTTTGTTTTTTTGTTTTTTTTTTTTTTTTTTTTTGAGACAGGCTTTCTCTGTGTATCCCTGGCTGTCCTGGAACTCACTCTGTAAACCAGGCTGACCTTGAACTCAGAAATCTGCCTGCTTCTGCCTCCCAATTGCTGGGATAAAAAACCATTTGAGTATCTCATGTTTTTGGCAGAAAAATTAGAATCTAGAAAAACATTTTTTAATGGCTCGATAATCTCAGCACTCAAAAATACTTTTAACATTTTACCATGTATTCTTCCAAGACAAAATATGTGTAATTACATACAGAAAACCTAGTTGAGCTGGGCATGGTAGCACTTTTTTGTCTTTAATCCCAACTCCAGCACTTGGAAGGCAGAGGCAAGTAGATCTCTGTGCGTCCAAGGCAAGCCTGGTTTACATAGAGAATTCCAGAGCAAGCATAGGCAGAGAGAAGAGAGAACCTCTCTCAAAAAGCAAACAAACAACCTAGTTTTTCGTTTTGTTTTATATGAGAATCACACTATTTGTACTTTTTTTGTTCTTTCTGTCGTGCTTAGAGGTGGCAATTTATGAAACTTGGAAAACAAACAAGCTCATAGGTTGGTGGTTTCTAGTATCTTTTATAGGACTGTGTATCAGTCTCTTGTAGATTTTTCAGAAATACTTCAGATGCCTCTTAAAGCCATTGTTGAATCTGGTGTCACAGAATGATGTCTGCTTAGATACCATGGAAAGATGCTAAGTCTGAAGGTCCTCCTGTTTACCAGCTCCGCTTCTGGTTTTGCAGAAATGATTTTGAGAAGAAGTCCTCGAATCAAGCAGCTGTCATTTAACAGAACAAATTCTGGCTCCTTCTATTCTATATCTCAGCCAAAGTCTCGAAGTGTGCAAAGAATCCACTCATCCCAGCAGATGTCAGGTAATGAAGCATGGGTGTCAAGCATGGTCTGCTGACTTGGTGGAACGTTTTTGGGAAAAAGAAGCATATAATTTGATATTTCCCTATTAGCAGCCAATAATCAAAGTGAACAGTCCTCGGCCTATAACCATTCTTCCCATGAACTCCTACAGCTGGTCATCCACACTGCTTTCTAGATAGCTCATTCACTCCTACACACAGTATCCCAAGTGAGTGGGTAGTAGCAGTTTGTATATTTATTCTTCATTCTTTTATCTGTGATTAGCTTGACTAATATGTAAGTTTTTATATTTATACTAAAAAATGCAGTATATTTATACTAAAGTAAGTTATTTCAGTTGCCTACATTTTCTAAAATAAGAGTAAAATCCAAGAAGACAGGGCTTAGAAAGATGACTTAGTAATTAAGAACACTGGCTGCTCTTACAAAGGACTGGGATTTAATTCCTAGCACCTACATATGACTAACAACTCCCTGAAGCTCTTGTTCTAGAGGATCCATTACTCTCTTCTGGCTTTCTCAGGCACTGCATGTATGTGGTGCATGCATGCTGATTATATAGGCAAAACACCTATACACATAATAAAATAAAAATAAGATCTTTAAAAAAAATTTTTTTTTTTAATTCAAGATGGCAGTTTTGCACATCATCAGTTGGGATTTTTCCACCCCAACTGCTCTAAAACATTGTCTTTCTTGTTTTAATACTATTGGGAATGCTGGACATGGTGGTGCTTGCCTTTAATACCAGCACTGGGAAGGCAGAGGTGGATCTCTGCGAAGTTGAGGCCAGCCAGGGCTATATAAAGAAATCTTGTCCCAACCCCGTCTCCTCCCCCACCCCCCAAAAAATAAGTATATTGGGAGGGCAACTCTTGAGGAAGAATTAAATGTTGTTTTTGACTTGCAGACCAAAGAGAAAATTTTCCAGCTCAAAGTATTCAGTCTCCTAAAACACTTCTTTTTGGGGCATTGTCTGAGATACCCAGCTCCTCCAAGAAGGGTTCAGCCCGAATTAAGAGATCCTTAAGAAGCATGTTGGATTCTGAGATATCTACAGCTTACGAGGTATAAAAATCTTTAATATTTAAAATGTTGCAGTCTTGGGGAACATAGAAACATGGCTGAGGAAGCACCTGTCCAGTAGAAATGAAAACTGGCGATCTGTAGAGAATAAAGGTCAGGGGTACAGTGGGGTGGGGCACACCTTTAATCCTAGCACTTGAGGCAGAGGCAGGCAGAGCTCTGAGTGTGTGCCCAGCCCGGTCTACAGAGTGAGTTCCATGACAGCCAGCTACATAGAAACCCTGTCTCACAAGAAACCAAAAGAATCTGGGTGGCTGGTTTAAGCCAGATGAGTGGTTACTGGGAACATGGGAGCCTAAAGCAGCAAGCTTAGCTGAGGTCAAGGCAGAAAGGGGGAAGATAGAGGTGTTACTGACTTCTTTGGCTGCATCTACCATGTGTGTGATCACTAAAGAGGCTTTTCTAGCATGTACCTTCTTTCCCATTTGACTGCCTGTCACTGTTTAAAACCTGGCAGTTGCTCTTTATGTCTCTTTCAAGACAAAGCCACTGAGTTAATTCCTGCCTTACTTACAGACTTTTGTGCTCACCAAACTCCCTTTCATCCCCATAGTCCCTGCCCTCCTCAGTTTTACCTGAAGTATTTTATCAGCTATCCTTAATTTGGATCAAACTGGTCTTTCTGAAAGGTCCATCTGCTATCTGGCCTTGCTAAAGCAAAGTTCCCTAAGTTTTCTTAAAGCAGAATCCTTGTGTTCAGAAATGATCATCTTGGTTTGAAAAGCAGTGAAACTGCTTCATTGTTAGAGGATGCCACAGAGCTGCATGACCAAGGCCAATCTTCCTAGAGCAGATAGTCTCCCATGTTCTCAGGGGTCCACCATGCCCATGTGCTGGCCCAAGCCTTCCCCACTTGATAAAGTCCCCTCTGCCCCACTTTTCTAGTCTCTTCGTTCCCTTGCAGAGGCCCATTCTTTTTTCTATTAGTATTTATTAATTCTGAGTGTGTGTGTGTGTGTGTGTGTGTGTGTGTGTGTAGTGATATGCATATATCATAGTACATGTGTAAAGGTCAGAGGGGAGTTCTGTGGAGTTGATCCTACCTTTATGAAGGATCCAGGGATCAAACTTAGGTTACCAGTCTTATATGGGGAGCCCTTTTGCCTACTGAGCTATCCTGTTGGCCCGAGGCATCCATTCTTTAATACCTGATTCATAAGGCATTTTTCCTTGTCCCTCAGTTGGGTTCACAGCCTCCTTTGTGCTCCTGTGCTCCTGTGTGCTATTTCCTCACTGAACACGAAAACCTGTTAGATTGGGCTTCCCTTGAGTCAGTCTAGTAGTGTTATAGAAAGATATGTATTTGACTTCCCCACTTTGTAGAGTTTTTAGCTGCATTGGAATAAAAAGGAAGGGAATTTTTTGTTTGGGAATGGCCTTTCTAAGTTATTATTATTATTATTATTATTATTGTTGTTGTTGTTGTTGTTGTTATTATCATTATTATTATTATTATCATCATTATTATTATTCCTATGTATTTGTATATTCTGCTCTTCCCTCTCCACCCTTACCCCTTTTTGATCCTAGGAAAAGTGTGCCAGTAAAATCTGAGTATGTTTGGGAGAGGGAACAGGTCACTGTTCTAGTTTTCAACTTAAGATCATTCGTTCAGCTGACTTTAGATCTCCTGTTTGGTTTCCTAATGGTCTTAGACTTTACTAAGACAATCTTTAGAGAATATGAATTATAATATTCAGGCTCTGAAATAAGCATTTTTTTTCTTTTCAGACTCCCAAAAAGAGTAACCAAAAATCTCCAAGCTTTTCTAAAACTACACCAAGAAGATTCCCTCGTACAGCACAGACGTTACTGTACACTCCAGAAAAACTACAAAACTCCCATACAGAAATAACATCCATTGAAGGGGCCATTTCTGAAGCAGCCATAAACGCCCCCTCCTCACACAGTTACAACTCATTTGCAACTAAGGTCACTCCTCAAAAGACAGTCTCCCCAGCAAAAGAAGAGACCTCTCCTCCCCTCACAAAACTACCCCACACACCCAGAGAGTCTGCTGTCCAGTCACCTCAATGCTCGTCAGACTGTGCATGGCTACACTCAGTGAATTCCAGTCCAGAAGTTCCTTACTGTCCATCATCCTCACCTCCTTTGGCTGGCCAGGCCAGGAGTCAGTGTCTGACTCCTATAAGATACTCCTTCAGAACCCCTCCACGGACAGCCCTTGCTGGCACATCTAAGCATCAGGAGAACAAAGAGCTCCCTCTCCCCAGGGCCTCTCAGGCACAAGAACCTCCACAAAGACTAGAGGAGAAAGCTCTCAAAATCCTAAAGAAACCAGCAGCCACAAGTACTTCACCTCTTTCTCCAAAGGAACATTTTACTTCAGGATGTGATGTCTCCCCTCATCAACCTAGGAACTCTTTGTTAGCCGCCCCTCCTCCTGGAGGACTGAACTGGAAAGAACACCAGACATCACCCAGTGTAACTACATCTGTCTCTTGTCCTGTTCCCTCAACTCCTCCTAGAACCCCACAGAGAATGATCTGCCCCATACCCCCTTCTCCACCATCTAAGCTTCGGAGACTATGTAGAAAGAAGTCCTGTCCTCCTCAGGACTTCCCAGAGTGCCAGCCTGGACCCTCTGCTGCTCCAGTGCTTAACACAGCCACCAGCCCAGGAGCTGTCACAGGCTCTATAGAGGAGCAGTCTCAATCTTCTGAAGGACAGAGTTACCTGGGCACTGGTTTCAGGAATGACTGGCATGTGTCCTCTCCTATGCTCACTGCAAGTGACACAAAGTGCCTGCCTCTTATTGATGAAGCCCAACTCCATAGGCTTAAAAGCCAAGAGGTAAAAAGTGGTATCTTGCCAGTGGAAGAAGATGAGAAACCAGAGAAAACCTTTGCTGATGAGCTACCCTCTGTGTCTGACCCTGGGATTCTTCTACCTGCTCCTTTCTCTGTGTCTAGCTCCCCTGAGCTGCTGTCCTACACCCTGTGCTGCACAGCAGGCAGAGAGCAGAATCAAGATTCTGCTCACCAGAAGAGTCCACGAGCTTCTGAGGCCGCTGGCAGCCCTCAGACCTATGAGGTTGAGCTGGAGATGCAAGCTTCTGGCCTTCCCAAGCTCCGAATTAAAAAAATAGACCCTGGAGTTCTTTTGGAAGCTGAGGCCCTAGGAAAGGAAAACCCCCTCGGAGAGGAGGGTGCCCTCCCTGCTCTCTCTATGCCCAAGGCCAGTAAGTCCTCCACTAGAACTGAGCACACTTACTTGTCACCCCCTTGTCTCCGTCCCTCACACAGCACACCTGGCAAGAATGGGGGTCAAACCTTCATCTGCCAGTCTTGTACTCCCTCCCGCTGCCCATCCAGTACCCCCTCTCCATTTCAAGCAGATGCTGGGGTTTCTTGGACACCATCCCCTAAGCAAAGTGGGAAGACCACTCCTGAAATTATCAAAGACTGGCCCCGAAGGAAGAGGGCAGTGGACTGCAGTGCTGGACCCTCTGCTGGGAGAGGTGAGGCCAGTGTGGACCTTCCTGGGTCTTTGTCACTGCTTGAGCCTGAGACTGAGACTGAGACTGAGGGAAAGGAGCAAAGCCTTGAACAAGACCTCTCTAAGGTTCCTATCTTGGAGGATTTTGAACTAGAGGGGGTGTGTCAATTGCCAGACCAGTCACCTCCCAAAGACAGTGTGTCTATGGCTGAGGAAACCTGCGGACAGTTTGGATTAGGCAGAAAGAGATTCTTGTCTGCCAAGGAAGAATCTGAATACAAAGTCAAAAGGGTCTGTGATTCCCCGAGTGAGGATCCCCAAGCTAGCAAGCATAAAGAGTGCTCTCCACACTGGAGTGCACCACCACTCCCCTCTGTAGGGGACGACGAGGTGTTTGTTTCTGGTGAGTTTATTTTTCAAGTCAACATGGTGTGGTTTTTATCGGGTGAGGTGTTTGGAGCTCTGGGTGGCCTGGAGCCTTGTGGGACTAGACTTACCTCATGGCATCTCCTTAGGCTCCACCCCACCCTCTGGCTACATGGTTCGAAGCTGCCTCTCTGCCAGTGGTCTGCAGGCCCTGACCCAGTCTCCACTGCTGTTCCAAGGAAGAACGCCCTCCTCTCGTTGCAAGGACACCAGAGGTAATCTGCCTGCTACCAGGGCTGAGCTCTCCTGTGGGTGAGCTTGCACAATTCTCTTGAGTACAGAATGTGGGAAGATGTTTTTGACTCTGCAGTGTTGTGTGCTCTTCCCAGAGAGGCTTCATGGTAGAACATGGGGCATCTGAAGAGAAACCTCTACAAATCTTCCCTAACTATTCAGATGACGAAAGTGGTGTGCATGCCATGATACTGCTGGGCTGTGGTCTTGGCAGCACAAGTAGATAATCAGAGCCAGCCACTTCCTCACAGCAGGTTTACATCCACGTTTATCACAAAGGTTCTGCCATCAGGCTCTAGGCTTTCCCATCTTCTGGCCCTTCCATAAACTACAAGCTCTGGCTACTCATGACACTGGGTTAGAAACCTTTAAGGTGAGGGACTTGGGTGGCTCTCTTATCACAAAATCATTTCAGCCACACACAGTAACAAATTCCACTCATCCAAGACCCAAAAGAAAGCCTTCTGTGCGGACACACATGCAGGTACTTTGCATTTTCAGTTGCTTATGTGACCCTCTGTGGGTCATGCTGTCTTTTATTTAGGCCTCACTGAGTCTGCTTTTTCCTAGATGAGGATGTGGATGTGTTTCCCTCCACTGCTGAAGAGTCTCCTTTCAGCCAATCCTTCTCCCGGAAACGGCTTTTCAGAACTTACACGAGAAAGAAGCTTATTAGCTAGCCCATCATGCTGGAGGACTCAAAATGAGGAATGCTAGGACCCTGGCCAGATCTGCTGCATTCAGGAGATGGACTCCAGAGCGGCTTTCTCTGGGTATAGTAACAATGCCAGACTCATACCATCAATCCAGCAATGTGCCCAGAACAAGAGTGGCCAAGACTTCATGGGACTGAGAAAGTTCACAAGATGACAGCAGCTAGTTCCCTGTGGACCTAAAGAAATTGGAGACTATACAGGGTATGGTAGTAAGCCTATAGACAGACCTAGCACTTGGGAGATGGAGACGGAAGCATCAGAAGATTCTGGCTATATACATGTACAAGAACAGACAACCTGGGCTATATGAGACCTGTCTCAAAAACAACAAAAGACATTAAAGTCCTTAAGCCTTTTTCTCATAGTCATTGTTCAGATTACCACTGGAATGCCTCATGGTCTGAAAATCCCTCTTGTGGTCTTCATATGAGGCCAGGCCTTGACCCTTTTGGGGGAAGGTTGAAAATCTAGTGGGTAGCTGGTACTATATATATCTCAGCCCAATCTAAGATTCCATTCCAGGCCTTGGTGTTTCAGAGGACCACTGCCATACTGTGAAATAGGAAAAAGGAAACCTTAAAACAGTCTCTTGGTGTTTGCCAAGCCTTGAGTTTTTCAACACAAGTGGTACTTCATAAAGTAAGACCCGTAAGTGAAAGACTACAGCAAGAAGTAAGGTAACAATAAAGTCATCCTGCAAATGCAACTTAGCATTTGGCATTTTTGCCTAGAAGTAACTGGCCATGGTCCAGAGCAATCATATTGCAGGGTCGACCCAGAAAGACAGCCATCTCATGACAGTCCTAGCCTGGTATGTGCTGACACCTGTGTTAACCTGTAATCAACTAAACCAACTTGCTATGGAGTGTTGGCAGGAGTCTCATTTGCAGTGTGGGCTGATTTA
The DNA here is from genome assembly GCA_019843815.1 of Montemys delectorum. Classification (NCBI taxonomy): domain Eukaryota; kingdom Metazoa; phylum Chordata; class Mammalia; order Rodentia; family Muridae; genus Montemys; species Montemys delectorum. The sequence goes on along the minus strand of JADRCD010195176.1, from coordinate 17,067 downwards.
GAACCTTCTCAGTTTCCCCAGAAGATTCAACCCTGTTGTGGTCCCAGGGCTCTTCCTGGAAACTCCCATTTCTCCTTTCACTTTGAGGTAAACAACTAAAAAGAAAGAAAAGGCAGCCCTAGAGAGCTTGCATGTGTTCAATGCCCAGTAACACTGATGAGTAGAGAACGAAGGGTTTCAAGTTGGCTCTAAGTTCATAGTTATTTGTCCTGATGGGAGCCTTCCAGGCAGTGGTGCAGCCAGGAAGTAGAGAAGAGGGGCAGGACTCCAATATGCCCTTCAAGGATGCTCTCCAATAATCTAACCTCCACCAGACTCCCAACTCTGATAGGCTCCACTGCCTCTCAGTTGAGGATCAGTCTTCAGGAATTCTTGGGGGATACATTTAAGGTGTAAGCCATAATGAGATTATTCCTGTTTATTATTAAATGATATTTTTAAAAATTCTAAAAATGCTAATAATTTTCCCAGTTCTCCCATCTGTATAAGACCATTGAAGCTGTAACCCTGTTGCCACTGACCATTTTGTGACAAGCCTTGGATTATCTCCAGAACTCTGGGCACACAGGCTTAAAGCCAGAGCTGTCCCACAAATGAAAAGGTAGCAGTCAGGTGCTACAGCAGAGAGAATTTGCATATATTAAAAAAACAAAAGACTGCTAAGTACCATAGTGGGGAAAATCCAGTTCTTTTGGGTGTGGCCCAAATTTGCAGACTCCAATTGGTGTAAAGATGAGACTCTGGATTTACAGTGTGAAGTAAGGACTGTCTTTCATAGAAGCAAAACAGGCAGTCTCTCCTCTCAGCAGGACTGGAATCTGAGGCAGGGTCTGACCAAGGCCTACAAGGGGTTTTTCCTGACATCGATCATCCCTGGGCTGGTTCTTCGGGGTTCCCACCGGGGCTTAGGCAAGGGTCCAAAGTTCCAGGAGAGGCCCACTTCACCCATAGGTAGCACCCGCCCTACTGGGGGTTCAGTTGTCTCCCGGGTCCTAGGCTCCTCAGAGGAGCCCTGCTCGCTGCACAGACTTGAGCGTTTCCATGTCAGGGGTAGTGGAGCATGGACCAAGTCCCGGATCTCATCCCACACACGAGGTGCCCCCTCCAGAAGGGAGCACTGCCAGAGAGGTTCAGGAGCTGCGGGATGGAGCCCATCTTCATTTCCAAGGCCTTGCCTATTTTCCAGACAGAGGCTTCTCCTCTCACAACCTGTCACAACAGTATCTTTGTCAGGCACAGAGGTAGACAGAGGTGTCCCCAGACCCAGCTTGCCAAAACCCTTGAACAATATGCAACGTGAAATGAGCCATCTGGCTGTAATAGAGATATATTAACATCTGTTTGTAATGACATACAGGCACAGGCCTGTAAGCCCAGAACCAGGAACTCAAGATCATCTTTGGCAAAGTAGGAATTTGAAGCTGTGTTCCCTCCATTTCCCAGTAGTGTAGACCCAAATTGGACACCAGTGTTTACCCCGGCTCTGGCCTGTGGTGCTTCCTGCACTGAGCTTTTGCTTCAGCTCCTGGTTTATCCACATGTGTCGGCCTAGTTCCTTCTCCAGAGCTTGAATCCGGGCCTCATATTGCCTCTTGCTGTCTGCTAACCCCTCGCCAAGATGGTCTGGTATGAAAAGACAGATTGGTGAGGGGCTGTGGGCAAGGCAGATAGCACCTTGGGCTTGGGGCAGCCAGCACCCCCAGCCTTCACCTCTACCCTGCTGAAGGAGCAGCTGCACATTCTGCTCGTGCTCCTTCTGCTGCAGGGTCAGCTGGCGGTCCATCTCCAGGCGCTGCCGCTCCAGGGCCACCTCCAGCCAGTACACCAGCCGCTGCTGCTCCTCCAGCTGCATCTCCAGCTCCGAGAAGGCAATCTGTTGCTGGTGTTGCTCCTCTCGGAGTGTCACCACCTGTCTCAACATCAGCCAGGCTCAGCTACCACATCAGTGCCTTTCCCTAAGTAATCCTTAACCAGTTGGTAAACATTGCAGCCAGGAAATCACACCAGGTCTTTCCTCTGACACAGGGCTCTAGACAGTGAGGTCCCAACAGTCAGCCAGTTCTCCAGGTGGAACTTACCACAAACCTTTCCCACCATATAGTACTGAGCTGCTAGAAAGTAAAACTGCACCCAGTCCAGGATTTCTCAACCAAAGAATAAGGCATTTGACACTTGGCACTGGGTGATTCCTGGTTGTGGGACCAATTATACAACATTTGGCAACATCCATGGTTACTACCCCTACCACCATGGCAAACAAAAATACCTCCATATATGTCCCAAGGTATAAAACCATCCCCTCTTGAAATCCCATTACTGTAGGTGACAGCCTTCAGACCATAAATTAGAGAAAACTAAGCCATCCCCTAGATGGCTTCAAAAAGAATAGAGAGTAGAGCTGACCCTGTCCCCTCATCTGGGAGAAAGGGACACACTTCTTGGAGATGCCAGCAGACCTTCCAATGAGCTAAAGGAAGCAAAGGCAAGGGGTTTGTGCTGGTAATCCACCTTGTCAAAATACTTGCACAGCAGGGCTCTGGTCTCTGAGGAGGAAAGGTAGCTGAGCTTAGCCATGAGATTCATCTCACACTGGGACAGCAAGGAGGCCGAAGCCCGCAGCACCCGCTGGCGGCATGTGATAGCCTCATTCTTGTACTCGATGGCAGCGTCCAGGGCCTCAATGGCTTCATCCAGCTGGAACAGTGTCCTCTCCTCCTGTAAGAGCAGGCTCTCATGGAGGAGGGGTATCAGACTTCCTGAACCACAGGGTCCTGGGCAGATACACTACAGCCAACACACACAACTTTAGTTGAGCCTTTACTGTCCCCTCAGCCTGACACATCAAAAGCGCCTCTTACTGCAGCAGCAGCAGCAGCAGGGATACTTGGCCGCAGCCTGATGCAGTATGAAAGACAGTGCTGCGAGGCTGCGATCTCAGGTGCTCATCCACTTCAGGGTAAGTTTGGGGAGCCCCAGAAAGCTGAGCTGGGCTTGCCTAAGACCACAGACAACCAGGGGTAAGTTTCTGCAATGCAGGCTTTCTGTTCAGAGGAAGAGCACTTCACATACAGCTGGGTGTCTAGTTCCACTGGGAGGGAGCTGAGAAGTCCACACAGTCCCACATGCATCAACAGGGCCAAAGGGGCAAAGGGCCTCTGTCTTGCAAGGCTTAACACGCACAGGGGACTATGTCCTAAAGCAGCAAGGCCAGCCAGCGCTGATGGAGATCCAGGGCAAGAGGGGGCAGAAGAACAGGTGGATCAGAGAGCTGACGCATAGGGACGGAGCTGGTGGCCCCCAGTGGCCTACCTCAGGTGACAGCAGGCTTCCCTGCCTCAGCTTGCTATCAATCTCCAGGCGTTGCTTCAACAGTGAGTCCTTCTCCTGGCGCAGAGTGTCTATCTCCCCTCTGATCTGCTGCTGGTTCTGGGCACTGCCTTGCCGCAGCTGCCCGCTCTTCTCAGATAGTTCCTTCTCTAGGTGTTCTAGACGGCTGGACACGCGCACAATGTCTTCATTTAGGGCCTGAGGCAGCACAGCCAGTGTGTCAGAGAAGGAGCAGGTACTGTCCTCAGAGAGGACACAGAAAGTGCCTAGACTGCTCACTGGATGCTAAGGAGGATGTGGGTCTTTCCTTTGCCTACACATAGCCCAGATGTTTGTTCAGGGATCAGGGCCCTTTAAATGACCAAAATGTCTATGCAGGAGATAGCCCAGAGGAGGAGGATCATGCAAGCAGAGAGGAAGGCTCTAATGTTAAGAAGAAATGATGGGGCCAGGAGGTGGTGGCGCATGCCTTTAATCCCAGCATTTGGGAGGCAGAGGCAGGTGGATTTCTGAGTTCAAGGCCAGCCTGGTCTACAGAGTGAGTTCCAGGATAGCCAGGGCTATACAGAGAAACCCTGTCTCGAAAAACAAAAACAAAAAACAACAACAAAAAAGAGATGATGGGAACAAGACAGCTGTTGTGTTCTACGCTATCAGTACGGAGACTTGGCTGGAGAGGAATTGGATTATGGGAAAGTCTGGCCCTTCCTAGAGGCCGATATGGAAGAAAGCAAGGGTTCCTGTTTCCAAGGGATATTATAGGTGACTTAATGACTCGGAACTCTTGTGCTCTATGATGGCACTGACAGGGATCCTGTTCTGCCCAAAGTAGTGTTGTGTGAAACAGACTATGAGATGAGTGCCCATGCCCCATACATTAGTTCTTGTGTCATAAACAACCTAAAGCCTTGGAGTTCTTGGAAATCGATAGGATACAGCCCAAAGGGCAAAACTTCCTGTCTTACCTGGCAAGAACGTGACTAGAGACCCTCACCTATCTACACCCTGTCCTGCAGGGCCTCCCTTGGCCAGGAACCTTGTGATGGGTGCTCACCTGGCTGGACCTCAGGCGCTTGCTCTCTAGCCCTGTCTTCTCCTGCATCAGGGCCTCCTTCTTGGCCAGAATGACCTCCCGCTTGCGGAGCTCCTCTCCCAATTCCTCCAGCGCCCGCCGCTGCTGCAGCACCTTTTCCATTTCCTGGTCCAGCCACTTCTTCTGCTCCTCAATCTTCTGAGAGACAGTGGGGGAGACAGGGACCTCAGTACCTGTCTCTAGCCGGAGCCATTGCCCAAGGTCCCAAGAAGAGCAGCAGATCCCCCAGAAAATCCTCAGTGGACCTTGGCAATGAACAGGTGCCAAGCTCACTGGGACACAGGCTCAGCCTAGCCACACCTGCTGCTGCTCCAGGCTCACCACAGAGCCATTGCTGCCACTGCGCCTCTTCCTCTGGAAAGCTGCGATCTCTTCTGTCTTGATTTTCAGGATCTTTTGCTGTTGCTCATGCTTGAGCTCCAGCTCCTGGGGGAGGAGGCCCAGTGAGGAGAGAAGGAAGCAGGATGGGGAGAAAGCCTGGGGGACAAGGCCATGGCATGTGCCCATAGCCTCAAGTTTCCTCTAAATTCTTAATAGTGAGAAGATAAGCCACTCTCAGAGAACCTACAGTAACCTGTTTCCAAGATCATGTAGCTATGAGTACTGGGAACAAGACAGAATCCTCATCAGACAGCCAGAGCCTGACCTTGACTCGATGCTGCCGCTTGTTCATCTCTGTCTCTAGGCGCCGCTTCTGCTCTGTCTCCTCACGGAGCCGCCTCTGCAGCTGCCCCTGCTGTCTCCGCATGAGCTGCACATTCCTCTCCAGCTCCTGTAGCCGAGTCTCACTTTGAGCCGACAGTGATACCAGCCGTTCTGTTGCCTGCTTCTTCTCCTTCAGCACCTGAGATCCATACAGCAGCCACAGAGCTATGCACAAGGGTTATAGGAGCCTGGCAGAGTGCTTGGCATTTATCAAGGGTGGGTGGGGCCAACAGATGGTTGAACAGAGAGACACAGGAAAGGGGAAAAGGTAGGTGGATATAGGCTAATGACAACAGAACACCAACAACAGTAGCTACATAACTCTTACTATTCATCGGGGAATTATGTATGCTACATTCTCTCTATACTGTAAATGATCTAACAAACCCATGAACAGTCTGCCTGCTGGGCTGGCAAAATGGCTCAGTGTGTAAAGGTGCTTGCTCCCCAAGTCCAGTGACTGACTTGAGTTTGATCCCTGGGACCCACATGGTAGAAGGAGAGGACCAACTCCAAAAGGTATTCTCTGACCTACACACACACACACACACACACACACACACACACACACACACACTGTGGCATCCTTACACATAGACACACAAAATATGGAAAGTGTAATGAAAACAATTAAAATGACTACTATTATTCTCACTTTACAGATTAGAAAACAGGCACAGAGAGGCTAGGCAGGTTAATTAAGAACCCACAGCTAGAGGCTTGAAAGATGGCTCAGTGGTTAAGAGCACTTGCTACTCTTTGCAGAGGACGTAGATTGAGTTCCCAGCACCCACTTGGATTCACAACTGTCAATAACTCCAGTTCCAGAGGATCCAATGCCCTCTTCTGGCTTCCACAGGTACAAGCACACATGTATTGAGGCAAAACACTCATATACATAAAAATAAATGTCTTAAGAAAAAAAATGGAGCTGAGCAGTGGTGGCGCATGCCTTTAATCCCAGCACTTGGGAGGCAGAGGCAGGCAGATTTCTGAGTTCAAGGCCAGCCTGGTCTATAGAGTGAGTTCCAGGACAGCCAGGGCTATACAGAGAAACGCTGTCTCAAAAAAACCAAAAAAACAAAAAAACAAAAAAACAAAAAAGTATTTTCTCAGCCATTATACCAGGTCATCTCTCGGACTAGAACAGAGGAAGGAAGGAAAGAGGAACGTGGCTAGAAGGGCAGATGGACAGGGGTCCAGGCAGAACTGTCTTCCCCCACACTCCACACCCTGCGCCCCAATGTGACTTCATTTAGAGATGGAGCGGCCTTTAAAGACTCCTTTAAGCTTCGGCGAGGTCCTTGACGGTGACCCTGACCTAGTAGAATACAGGCTTCCTGCGAACACCAAGAACATAGGTGCACAGGAAAGGCAGACACACAGACAGAGGGAAGGCAGCCATCCACAGCCGCAGGAAAAGCCAGACCTGTGGCCATCATGAGCTTACCTAGCCAGCCTCCTGGGTGAGAGGTGCTGCTGTGTGGGTGCGCCTCACACCTGGGGACTCCTGCTCTAGCAGCACTAGCAGACTTAACCTGAACTGCTCAAGGGGATGGAAGGTGGGCACACACAGGTACATGAACACTCAACTGTTAGAAGGCTAAGCCAAGCCTTGGGGACCATGCTCAGTGTTTTTCCCAGAACCAAAAAGAAAGCTAGCTAAGGGTCAGGTTGGCAGCTACAGTGTCAAACAGGAGAGAAGGGTGGGGTGGAAGGTGAGTGAAGAGCAGCTGGGACTGCAGATAAGTGTGTGGAATGGAGGTGCTATGGGCTGAAGGAGATTTTCTTTAGCTGTCCGCCCTCCCTTGGTCAGCAGGCAGCAGCCACCTCTCTTCCTGCTGTGTTAAAAGCTAAGCTGATCCTAGCATCCCTATGAAGCCACCCTAGATAGAAGTTAGGAGGAGTGACTGCCACCAGTGATTCTGGACCCACAATCCTGTTTCCAGGGACCCCAGCTGGGAACCCCAACACTGACCTGCACCTGGCTTTGGGCTGCAGCCACTCTCTTCCGGAATTCCTGGAGCCTGGACCTTTCGCTGGCATCCTGCAGCTCCCTGCCCTCCAGCTCACGAAGCTGCCTCTGCCCCTCACACAGCTCCGCCCGCACGTGCTCAGCCTCTTGCTCCAGCTCCCGGATGCGCTGGCTGTGCTGGCGGTTCAGGGCCTGGGCCGCTTTCCCTGGAAGAAATGGAGCCACAGTGGCACAGGTAGAACCCCCTCCTAGATGAAGGGCACTGTCCCTTCCCGAGGAGTTCTGTTTCCCAGGCCCTATCAGTCTGGAACACTGCATAGGGTTCGTCAAGCCTCATACCATCATCTTCTTAAATCCACTCAATCGGGGGCTAGTGAGATGGCTCAGTGGTTAACAGCACTGACTGCCCTTCTGGGGGTTCTGAGTTCAATTCCCAGCAACCACATGGTGGCTCACAACCATCTGTAAGGGGATCTGACGCCCTCTTCTGGTGTGTCTGAAAACAGCAACAATGTACTCACATACATAAACTAAATAAATAAATCTTTAAAAAAAAAAAATCCACTCAATCATCCTCCTTCTGGTCCTGGCTGGCCAGAACTTATGGTAGATCAGACTGGCTTTGAACTCAGAAATCCCCTGCCTCCACCTTCTGAGTGCTGGGATTAAATGCCCACACCATGACTCCCAGCCCCCTTCCCCTCTTTTTAAATGAGTTTTACCCACAGGAGTAACCCAAATTATTAAATTTTATCTTTACCTCACACATGACAAAAATCAGTATGTACACTGAGCCTGCATATATTACTTAGCTTCAATCTGCAAGAATATACAAAGGGCTGAGGGAAAAGCCGAACACCACTGACGGGAGTAAACAGACAAATCCTGGCAGAGGGACTCAAGAGCTGAGAGACGGGAGACCTCTCAGAGGCCTAAGAAACCAACCAAGTGTGCACAGGGCCCAGGAACTGAAGGCTGACTCAACCCAAAGAGGCTAAACAAGATCTCAGGTCTGGGATCACTGGTGGCAGTCACTCCTAGCCTGTATCGAGGCTAGCATCGTAGGTATACTGGAATCAGCTTAGCTTCCAACATAGCAGGAGCAGGAGCAGAGAGAGGTGGCTGCCTGGCTGCTGGCCAAGGGAGGAGGGTCATCAAGGGACAGTGACTAGGCTCTGGATACCAAGAACTCAGGAGGAGTCTGCAGTTTCACTCCCAGCACTAATCAAAACAGAACAAGCCAGTGTGTGTGTCTGCAATCTCAGTACTTAGGAAGTGAAGGCAGGAGGATCAGGAGTTTGTAGCCAGGGTTGGTTACACAGCACCTTCTTAAAGCCAGCCTGGGCTACATGAAACCATCTCAAATAAACAAGGGCAAGGCATAGTGGGTAGCAGGAAAGGGTCCACGGCGTTTGTTTGCTTTTGAGAAGTCATTACAAGGGAAAGGATACGATGGTGTGATTTGCTTCAAAACATAGCAGCGAAGAAAAATGGGCAGGATCAGGGTGGGCACTCTCAGTGACTGCAGAGCCCAGATAATGACCTCTGTACTATCTTTCCCCTTAACCATCAACTTCAAAGTCTGAAAATGAGTTAGTAATAAATTCACAACTGTTAGAGACATGCAAACAGGCAGGCAAGATGGCTCAATGGATAAAGGCACCTGCAGCCAAGCCTAATGACCTAAGTTCAATCCCCAGGCCCCATGGTAGAGAAAATGACTCCTTCTGATCTCTATACATGAACTGTGGCACGCGCACCACACATACACATACACTGAGAGAGAGAGAGAGAGAGAGAGAGAGAGAGAGAGAGAGACAGAGAGAGAGAGACAGAGACAGACAGACAGAGAGAGACAGAGACAGGGAGACAGAGACAGAGAGACAAGAGACAGAGAAAAACAAAGAGAATGTATTTTTAAAATGTTTTTGAAAAACTATCAACGGGCAGTGGCGGTGCACACCTTTAATCCCAGCACTTGGGAGGCAGAGGCAGGCAGATTTCTAAGTTTGAGGCCAGCCTAGTCTACAAAGTGAGTTCTAGGACAGCCAGGCAACATAGAAAAACAAAGAAAAAGAAAAAGAAAAAAAAAACTCTCAAATGGATGGCCACCACTTACAGTTGTCCCCAGTTCCCCTGCTAATCACTGGTATCAGACGTGGCAGAATCTGGGAAAGTTGCTTTCTCATTTACACTGTGACTAGGACTAAGTGTTCTTGGACCGCACAATGCCTCCAATGTATCAGAGTCAGTAGATAAGGAGCTCTGTTTACTGAGGAATATTCAAAGCGAGCCACCAGAATTAGCTCATTTCACCTTCACGGCCATCCTATGGAGTAGGCACAAGTACCATTCACTTCAGACAGGAGAAGAGGCCCAAGCTAGGTTTCAGACCTAGGCCCTGAGGCCCATGCTGTTGAACTTCTTCGAACTTTCTCCAAAGCAGCAGAGGAAGAAGGCTGAGCAGACATCTTTCTGAGGAGGAACCCACTCCACTGACCTGTACGGACCAGCTCCCCAATGAGCTCCTCCTTCATGCGGATGTTGATGGCCAGTTCCCGGATCTTCTGCTGGGCCTGGGCCAGTCGCCATTCAGAGGCCATGGCAGCTGGGGCCTGGCGGGTCTGAACCGGGACCTTGCCACCACCGACTGCTACAACAACACGCAGACTGTCAGGATCAGCACCCTGACCGACGTGGAGGAGGTAGTGGAATGGGGTAGAGAGTCTCTCTGAGTGCTCCCCACCCAGCTTACCTTGTGATGCTCGGATGGCAGCAGCTGGCTCTTCTGGGCAGACCTCTGGGCCCTTCCTGTCAGGTGGGCTCCCTGGACGCACTCCTGCCCTCTGATTCCAGTTGCTGATCCCATTTCTAGAAGGCAGAAGCAGGAGTCAGTACCACTCCCCAGCCCCTTACCTAGCCTAGCCACCTCTTAGGCCTGGAGGGAAGAAGAGACCCTCCAACCCCCAGGATCAATGTTACCCAAGATAGAGATGGGGCAGAGCTTAGAAGATGACAAGAGGCTGCAAGTATCACGGGTTGTCTTGGAAACTGAGCATCAGGAAGTCTGGCTACTTCCTTTCACACCCACCCTACTGAAACCTTCCCACCTGGAGCTCACAGACCTCCTGGGGATGGTGAGTGAGAGACTGGCAAGAGCATCTTGAGCTGTGAAAGGCCTCCGTACGACTGCTGAGAGAATGATCAGAAGCCTCCCACAGCCTAGAGCAATCCAGAGCTGACCCTGTGAGCCCAACATATCTCCCTCACCTGCGCTGGTATAAGGTCCGCCTGGGTGGCTCCTCTTCCTCTTCCTCCTCCTCCTCCTCCTCCTCTTCCTCCCCTTCCTCCTCTGATGTAGTGGAAGAGGCACTTCCCAGCTTGTCCACCTGGGCCAACACCTCTGCTTTGACTTCCTTGCCATTCGCCACCTGCTAAGGGAGCATAGCATTAGGGCTCATGATGAGAATGCTCGAAGGGCATCCTCTGAGCCCTTTCCCAAGGCTGTTGCTGAAGTGTGCCCTGCCCTGCACATGTCCTCTCAGTTTCTTCCCCCTGTCTTCACCCTCAAGCTCTGTCAAGGGACACACTGAGAAGTATTCTCACCCCTCACCCTCAGTAAAGGATGCGATCTCCTGCCATCCGGTTCTCCTCAGGTGACAACTTGCCCTTTCTAGTAGGCAACTCGTGTGCACCCAAGTCCTCTGTCACCATTGACACCCTGCCTGAATGGTGGGTACACGACACTCTCCCACCCAACCCAAGCTCTCGGCACCTGCACAGCTGACATGACCTAGAGTTCTGAAGCGGCACAGGACTCAACTTTGCCAAAAAGACCCCCAAGCTGCAGAACCTACAGGCAAGGGGAGTAAGCCTTGGGGAGACCAAGCAGAGGTCGTGGAAGAGTGAGTCTGCAGAGAGCCACCCCTAGACCATGTGTCAGGAGCTCCATCCTCAGGTGTGCAGGGGTGCCACCTCATCATTGCTGATTTCCTCACTCCAAGCAATCTCCAGCTGCCTCGAGATGCTCACTGGCCCTGGTCATTTCTGAGAGGCCCCGCAGTCTCTCATACCTGGTCCCTTTCTCTAGGGATACCTAAAATAGGAATCTTCTATCTCATAGCTGGTGCCTTGGAGCCACGAACAAGGGAGACGTGCCCCAGTGTTGCCTTGACCCAGCAAGCCTCACCGACATCCTCACCTGCTCAGAGCTAACTTCTCCAGGAAGACACGTCGAAGGCATCGTGCCCAGCATGTGAGTGTGGCCACCCCCCAGGGGGGCTGTGTGAGGCCGGGGCACAAGGGATCCTGGTGGCAAGCCCTGCAGGAGCCCCGGTGGTCCCCAGACAGGCTGTGCCAGCTCTAGGCGTAGCCGAAGTTCCACCATCTCTTCCTGCTGCTCCCGTAGGCGGTCGCTCTGCAAGACACAGTCCAGGAGCTGATGGGAACTCGGACGCCAAGGGTGGGGAATGCCTGCTGAGTAGCGTGAGTACAAGAAACTGAAGAAGGAAGCTAAGGACACCCCACCCTCAGGGGTGAAACTGAAAAGTTTGAGCACCCCTGAGCCCTTTCTGTCTGAAAAACACCAGCACCACACTGGTTCCCACCCAATCCTATCCTGCCCGATGTTCATCACATTCCTACATGCCTGCATGCCACCCCTTACCCCTGACACCAGCCTGGCAGAATGCCGATCTTGTCAGCAGGCTCTCACATAGCATCCTCCTGCCCCCAGATACCAGCTCTAGCCAAAAGGTGCCAGGCATGGCTGTCAGAGCACTTCCTGTACTGTTCTGTCCCTCCCCACGGTGAGGCACCACACATCTCTCCATCGTCCTCCACCAGCGGCTCTTGGCCCAGGTCTCCATTCTGGGGAGTGCCTCCCTCCTCCAGAAAGCCTTCCTGGTCTGCACCGGGCATCCTACCTGCAGTTTGTACTGCTCCATGGCGTCCTCCAAAGCTGCCAGGAAGTCTCTATTCTCCTCCTCTAGCCGGGCCACCTGGCTCTGCAGGGTCAACAGCTGCTGGGCCCCCTCATCTCCCTAAGGGGCAAGGAGAAAGGCTGTAGGGGTGGTGCCTGGCAAGGTGCTAGGACACCCTAACTTTCTCTGTCTTGACCCCAGCTCACCCAGTCCTACTCTACACTTTCCTCCAAGATCTGCTTGAACTTTGATGTTCTGCCCCCGTCTACCTTTCTGCAAGCCATTTAGGCCATCTCCCTCCATTACTAATAATGTTTTAATAATGCTTATCACTAATATTATCTTCGTTTTGAGTTAGGGTGTTGCTGTGTAGCCCAAGCTAACCTAGAACTCATGGTCCTCATGCTTCCACCTTCACCGAGTCGGAATTATGTGGCCACTATTCCCACAGATCATGGTTGGTTGGCTGTTTTCTTGCTTATTTAGCTTCTTCAAGATAGGGCTTCCACATAGCCCTGGCTGTCCTGGAACTCCGGTAGACCACACTGGCCTTAAACTCAGAGATCCACCTACCTCTGCCTCCCTATTAATATTATTATTATCAAGAACACCTCGGTCTTTGCCAGTGTGTTTGACATCTATTACTGCTTCTGATCTTACAAAAATCCTTATTTTACAGACCCAGAGGCTAAGCAAAGTTAAGGAAGTGACTTTAGTTACTGAAATGACAATGAGCCCCGAGCATGACTGCTTGGCTTAAAACCCTCTTCCCTTGATCCCTACCCCGAGCCCACCCCAGGGCCACCTTTCTCCCGCGGGTCGCCTGTGTCGCCTGGTCCTCGGCTGGAGCGCTTTCGATGCCGCTGTCGGGCCCGGAGGCAGAGCTTAAGGCGCTGCGCTCGCCCTCCACTGCGCACAGCCAGTCCCGCACTTTGCGGGCAGCAGCGCCGGGCAGCCCGGGCTCGGCCTGCAGTTCTCGCAGGAGGCTGTAAGCGGCGCTGGTGCGGGCCCGGCAGCGTGCGCACTCGGCGCCCGGGCCCGAAGTGACAGCCGCGGAGCCCACCGCAGGGCAGGGCACGCGCCGGCCGCGGTGGATGATGCGCGTCTCCGAACGGTGTCGCGGAGGCCCGCGCGCACCCGCCACCTGTTCCTCGGGGACGCGCTCGGCCTCTGGACGCCAGTTGACCGTGGCGCGATTGCGGATGTTCTGGGCACGGCTGGCGTAGTTTAGGGTGTTGAGGGTTTCATCGAAGTCAGAGGAGGAGGGGCTGACGCAGGCGATCATCACAGTCTTGGCATTCCCGCCCAGAGAGTCTTTGAGGATCCTGCGAGGATGATAAACGTCAGTGCCTTGACTCTTGTGAGTACTGACCTGGGACCACCGGCCTAGGTTCAAAGCCACATTTCCTGGGGGGCTTCATGATCCCACCCGAACCCAGAGAGAATGGGCCAGCTCACCGGGTGATCTTGGAGTCACGGTAAGGGATGTGGCTGCCTCTGCGTTGGGGGTCCCCCAGAGCGCTAATGACATTTCCCAGCGCCAGCAGGGTGCTGTTAATCTGGATGCTCTCTTTGAGCCGTTCTCCGGTGCTGCCGGTCTTCAGAACCCTCTCAGAGCCTGCCAGGTCCACGAAGTGGAATTTGGAGACCAGCAGATGGCCAGCCGCAGGTCGAGGCAACCGGCTAGGAGCCCGTCCCCGCTGCTCCAGGGTCACAGTGAAGACTGTGTGTGAGCGGCTGGAGAGTCGGTTGAAGTGTGTGGCTCCTGTGTGGCGCGCTGCGTTGCCCATCTCCAGGAGGCTCAGCACCTCATCCAGGCCTTCCACGTCCACTTCTTTCACCCCACAGAGCACTGTGGAAACAGAAGACGGTGAGCAGCTCCTCTACAGACAGCTAGAAGACAAGCAAGAACAGTCCAGGACTCCTACCTGCTCTTCCTCACCCAGAGCGCCCCGAGTCCCAGCTTTCCTGCACTTACCTTAATGTTTCCCACTCTGGACACAGAAGCATATACTGAACTCACTGGAGACAGCAAACAAAACCACAATCCAGGGCCTGGGTTTCCCTTGAGGAAGTGTCTCTCCCAGACAGGTTAAGCCGGCCCACCCTCAGAGCAGACAGGCAGGCTTTCCTTGCCAAAGGCCTCACTCCCAGTCCTTAGAGGATCCCCACGGCTTCTCACCAACATTTCCCCGATCATCTTCCCGAAGCTGGATGTCCCGGCTGGCAGTGCCCACTTCTAGCAGATCTCGGAACTCTTCCTTGTAGAGTTCCAGGTAGGACACATGTACCAGGCAGTCCAGCAGGTCATTCTCATCGATGAGCTTGAAGGCCTCCGCCATGGCCCTTGGAATGATGCCTTGCTCATCTTCATGCAGGGAAGCTGGGGAGATACCACGGAGTCTCCTGCTGCCATGCCCCCGGCTGAACCTGGCCCAAGTATCCACCACCACCACCACCACCACCACCACCACCACCACCACCACCACCATCACTACTATCAGTAGCAGCTTGAGAATGGGGCCATCGAGTGGAGAAGACAATGACACGGGCCAAGGAGAGACAGCCTCTGCTAGGCTGTGCTCAGGATAGTGAGGTAGAATTAAGAGACTTCAGGCAACCTCTTGTGGTTTAATCAACCGCTTTCATGACGCACCCTCCTTACTACATCCCCAACAGATTATCCGATACCCTGGACTTGATTACTCCTTGGGACAGGTAAGTCACCATCACAGCCCATGCACAGCTAACTAATGGGCCTTTTAATTTGCTTCAAGGAAGTATCGTGTTCATCCTAAGATCCCGTAGGAAGTTTGCTTAAATATATCTGCAACAGAATGCCAGGAAGTTATCGAATAAAAAGAAGACTGAAAGACTAGGGGTGTACCTTCACGGCAGAGCACTTGCCTAACATATGAGCTCGCCGAGTTCAATACACAGCAACACACGCACATATGACGGAAGAACACTTAATGATGAATGTTCCTTACTGTACATATCACATACATGGTCTTTATCACTCGCCCCAATTCAAAGCAGATGGCTCCACATATTAGGTCAGGAACTAAAATAATGTTTTATGGCCAGAAAATTCAGATGCTGCCAGGTGTAGTGGTGCATAAACCATGAACATTTATAATTAAATATTGTCCACTTGTGTCTGTGTGGGAGGGGGAGTGTTGAGGATCAAACTCATGGCCTTAAGTAGACAGCAGCTCTACCAGTAAGCTACGTACAACCTTGGCCCCAGGGCATATTATTGAGGAAACAAAACAGGATGGAAAAGAGTGGATATCAGACAATGCATGTTTTACCAGGCATGGTGGCATACGCCTTTGATCCCAGAGGATGGAAGGCAGAGGCAGGAGGATCTCTGACACCAGCCTGGTCTACAGAGTGAGTTCCAGGACAGCCAGGGGAAATTCTGTCTCAAAAAGGCAAAAAAAAAAAAAAAAAAAAAAAAAAGCCGTGCTTGAAGTATAATCATCTCCACGGAGAAACCAGAATGCTCAGGAAGGTGATCATCAAGCCTGCTACTCTATGCATGTACTTTCCTGCATTTTCTTTAATTTTCTACCACAATTATGCTTCTGTAATTGCTATGGTCTGCATATGTCTCCTCAAAACTCGTACATTAAAATCCTCGCCCTTACTGTGATAATATTAGGAAACAGGGTGACTCATGAGTTGGAGCCCTCATGAATGAATTGAGTGTAAGAGAGACAAAAAAGCAAAATGAAACAAAGCCCCTCTGTGGGGCCAGAGGTTGCTGAGCAGTTAAAACGCCACTACTGCTAAATAAAAGGCTGGAGCCAGGGATGGTAACCGTTCCTGTCTATAATCCTAGCACTTGGGAAAACTGAAACAGGCAACTGAAAG
This sequence comes from Montemys delectorum, assembly GCA_019843815.1. NCBI lineage: Eukaryota > Metazoa > Chordata > Mammalia > Rodentia > Muridae > Montemys > Montemys delectorum. The sequence continues at coordinate 1,166 of JADRCD010195176.1, read as the reverse complement.
TTTGAGGTCCACCTGGACTGCACAGTGAACCTCAGGCAAGCCCCTGCCACAAAAGACAAAAGGCTACCTCGTAAGGTCATATGGAGACTACTGCCCTTAGTTTTGTCGACAACTTGGCCTCGTCTTTGGAGCCCCCAAAATCAATTTCTGTTAACAATTCACTAGCATAGCACTGTTATAGCAACCCCAATGCACTAACTAAAACAGTAGCTAAGAGAAAATAAAATAGTTCGTGTTACTTAAAAGGGGACAGTTCCTGCCACTGAACGGGCTGAAAGTCTTCCCCAGACGAAGAGACTCCAATCTCAACTGCTCCGATTGGAACACAGATTCGGAGCCCTTGGTGGCATCCTAAGACACACTTGGTCTTCCCCTACTATGACACCAGAACCCATTCACCCACAGACCCCACTTCCTGCCTTTCCCAGCCAGCTGACATGGATTGCTGGTCACCCCCATGGAGTGCTGATCTCTGCCCAGGAGATCCCCACTCCCTCCTCAGCATCCTTGCCTTAGAGCGGGGGTGGGGGTGCAGAAATTCAGGAAGACCTTGAGGTCTCTCAAAGTGGTCAAAGGAACACAATAAGGATCCACTCACCCACACTGGCCTCCCCCATGGTATACGTCTTCCCAGAGCCTGTCTGACCATAGGCAAAGACAGTGGCATTGAAGCCCTCAAAGAAAGCCTCGAGGAGGGGCTGCACGCAAGCCTGGTACACAGCCTCCTGCCCAGTGTCCTCTCCGAGTACCACATGGAATCCAAAGTGGCGGTCACGCCCCAGGGTGATTCGACCGTGCTCAGGCTCCACCTGCAGGCAACTCTGATGACCGTGCAGCAGCTCCTTGGGCAGCAAGGGACGAACTCGAAGGGCCACCCTCACTGGGGCCTCCTCAGCCCCAGACAGCCTCTGGGCCTCCAGCCCCATCTTGGAGAGCAGCTTCAGGATCTGCAGAGAAAAGGAGAGGGCCCTTGCCATTGGCCTGTACTACAGGGGCCAGATGATATATCGCTAGACTTTGGGGAGAGTGAGGGAGGGGTAGTCTAAAGTTCAGAGCATCTGCCCAACCAGGTACCCAACTGACACAAACCACAAAACCATAAAACCACAGTAACTTCTTTTGACTTCCCCTCCTGGCAAAAAAAAAAAAAAAAAAAAAAAAAAAAA